>JADDOH010004704.1:0-267629 GCA_016648135.1 Agrypnia vestita
AAGCCAGCCACACGATAGGTCGTAAGCCCCGTGGACACCCAAAAAGACTTCCATACCTACTTTCCCATATAAAAAATAGCTTCGTCTCTACAAGAAATCTAGATATAAGTAGGTAGGTAGTATGTATATATATATATATATATATATTAAAGAAAAAAAATTAACATTATCCGAATATACAGGGTTATTCAGTAAATTTTTTATTTTATTTTCATTTATTGGTTTTCTTACAGCCATATAATTAATCAATCTTGAAAAAAAACAATAATTGATGTACAGAGTTTTGGGCCAATTACAAGAAAACACATATATACAATCGATAAAAAATAAGAAAAAACATGTCCAATAGTGAGTTTGTGTAAGTGTGTGTATTTGTGTGTTTATTTATTTATTTATTTATTTTAAAACAATCTTAAAAAATTTCCACTGAATTTAAAAATTTACTTTAACATACATTAATAGCGAATGGAGAGGGTGGAGGGAAATGTGGGAATATTAATAACACCGCAGGACTATAATCCTATCATAAATTTGAGCCTAAAACGTTCAAGCAACTATGACCTGATATCCATAGTTATGGAGATATGCGACATCTAAGTTTGCATTTTTAATTTTCAATATTTATGACTTATTTTTTCTAAAACGTTGGACCATCATTACAGTAACTTATACCGAATATGAAAAATTCATTCCCTTTGATACAAGTCAAATAAAATAATAAAAACCTTCCAATTCCAATTGGAAAACATTCCAATTAGAATTTCCGCAGGGTTTTTGTCACTTTATTTAACTTGTATCGAAACAAATGAATTTTTCCTAATCGATATAAGTTACTATAATGATAGTTCAACTTAACACAATGATTTATACACAACGTTTTATTCCACTAATTTGAGTTGTATAAACCCAAGCGCTTTCGATGGACACAACCATCATCTTCAGAGGCAACATTAGAACTAATTGTAAATCAATATGGCCGACAAATAGAAAGTAAAGGGAAGACAGAGGGGGGGGGCGAGGGTAGGTATTTATTGACATGTACAACAGTAATTAATTTTTACATACAATACTACTTATTTTAACAATGGGGGTGACGCAGGTATTTGAATGTTTATTAGGTTATTGTTATTTTTGGTTGCTGTATTAAATTCTAGTATTTCTGGAGCATCCAGTTTACGACCCTTCGCCTCTAGATGTGGTAAAGATATAGGCACAAGAATAAAAGAACGTCTAAGAGCATTCAGAGAACTATCCGAATACTCTGAAATGGCGGACCACTATATTGAACATGATCACTTGTTTGACCAAAATAATGTCAGGGTCCTACATCTAGAGGCGAAGGGTCGTAAACTGGACGCTCTAGAAATACTATAAATTAATAAAGCAATCAAAAATAAAAATAACCTAATAAACATTCAAATACCTGCGTCACCCCCATTGTTACAATAAGTATTATTGCATGTAAAAATTAATTACTCTTGTATATGTCAATAAATACCTACCCTCGCCCCCCCCCTCTGTCTTCCCTTTACTTTCTATTTATCGGCCATATTGATTTACAATTAGTTCTAATATTGCCTCTGAAGATGATGGTGGTGTCCATCGAAAGCGCTTAGGCTTATATAACTCAAATTAGTGGAATAAAACGTTGTGTATAAATAAATCATTGTGTTAACTCTCTGTTCCACTCTGTAAACGAAACAACGCTTAATTTATATTATAGTTCAACTTTTTGTTAAAAATTAGTCAGAAATGCACAACTCCATGACTATTTAACCTAAATTCTGAATGTCAATTGGATGATCTTCGGGGAATCAATTTCTAAAAAATGATCCCCGAAAAATTCGATCCCTTCGCCTATTCATCGTCAAGTTTTCATTTATTTGATTATTTTTCTTTTATTTTATTTGGAATTCAAACAGCTTATTCGATACTAAGAAATAGAACATAATATATATGATATAATGAGAATACGGAGCCAATTATATGAATTCGCTTGATCAACCTAGAACACTATGTTTTGTTCATAAGAGAATAAGAAGACATATTATGTAACATAATGTGAATGCAATAAAAAGCTTAACGGAAGAAAGGGTTTTAAAAAAGATATAAAAAAGTAACTCATAAAAACCAAGCTTTTATTATACTCCCTTTCTTTGTAAAATATAACAACAATTAAAGACGAATTAAAACATATAACATAACACTAAACTTACAGTAATTTAATATATTTCTAAAATGTCAGATGTTTTGAGCTTTGATAAGAAACTTCATGCTTTGAAGATTAAATTCTAAAAACATTCGTCAGTCAATTTAGATTTTCGAAATTCGTAGTGAAGTACCTATTATGTATACCGGCGAAGTAATTCAAATTTATAAAATATTCCGCGACGTTATCGGGCCGCCGCGCCGTTGCTAATCAAACTTTTCTAATGATCCAATTTGAAAAAAAACAATAAAATTTCTAAAAATCCGAAATTATACTATAATTATTAATTTTTTTTAACGAAAATTTGATAGATCTTCTTGATCGTCGCCACGGGTCTGCTTGCAAAGTTTCAGCTCGATTGGATCACGGGAAAAGGGTCAAAAATCGATCCAAAGTTTTTTCGACGGCAAGCAAGCAAGCAGACGCCACGAGTTAATATAAAGGGAGTAAAAATACATAAATAATATGAGGGAAGTCACCATCGTCATCACTCTTGGCTCTACAGCCCCTGGTGGGCCTTGGCCTCCTCAAGAGTCTTCCTCCACTCATCTCGGTCTAGTGCCAGCTCTCTCCAGCTCAGGAGCTCCAAGGCAGATATGTCTGTGAGGACGTTGTCGCTCCATCTTAATTTTGGCCTTCCTAAGCTCCTTCACCACCTATCGGCCTTGAGTTCAGCAGGGACTTTGGTGCTTGATGCTCGGACATTCTCTCCACATGACCCAGCCACCCAAGTCTTCCCAGTTTTATGAATTTTGCGACGTAAAGCTCCTTAAACAGAGTGTAGAGCTCATTGTTGTTGAGAGAAAAGACGACGGAAATAGATTTCCAGAATCCCGAAATATATTCTGGAAATCTATCTCCGTCAACTCGAGTCCCCAGTGCGATGCCCGTATACAGGGTTATATGGAAAACATTAAAAACCTCGCAGGACTATACTCCTGCCTTGATTATGAGTCGAAAATGTACAAGCTATCATGATCTAACATCAATATTTAAGGAGATATGCGACATCAAAGTTTGCTTTTTTTTTTCAACATTTCCGACTTATTTTTTTGTAAAACGTTGGACTTTCATTACTGTAACTTATATCGAATATGAAAAATGACAAAATACGTAGAAACCTTTTCTGCACTCTCTCGATTCTCGCAACACGTGTTGTGTAATGAGGTGACCAAATGACTGACGAATATTCCAATATGCTGTACTGCCGCGCGGCCTCAGGAAGCTCCCAGCGAAAGGTGAGACCCAACAGGGTGTCCGTAAACAATTACCCATTAAGGCAGATAGTATCTGCCCTTAATTGAGCGAAATTGCTTCCACCTCCTGCGAAGAATTGCCACAAAAAGGGCGAAAAATGTAACCTAATTATGACCGCTGCGCGACCGGCATTTTAAACAGCCATCGATTCGCTCCTGGCTATTTTAAATGTCACATTTCCATTACGGCAGTATTAAAACATTTTATTTTTGTATTATTTTTTCGATTTAGTATTTAATCGTATCGTCAATTTCTTTGAGTCCATAGCAGGCCCCTGAACGATAATTGTAGATAATTTGGGGGCCACATGAGCTTAACTCTTAAAAGACTGCGCTAAAAAAAAACTTTGGGGACGGTGGAGTAACACAGCGTTACCTGATTAAAAATAGGCATAGTTTTTAATATGTGATAAAATATCCATATACACAATACAGATAAGACTTTTTAAAGGTCCCTTTATATAATTATGTAAGGTAAATATACATATTTGCATTATTTTAGTATATTATTATAAAATCATGGCAAATCCAATTTGCGTGCGCTTCCGCCGACGTTTCAGTAGCAACTGAATACAACGACGCGGTCGCCTGCTCGCTTCAGTCGCATGCACTCCGTCTTTGTCTAGCACGTGTTACCCGACTCTATCGTACTCTTTCTATATTGTTTTTTCTTTCGCCGAAACCCAAGCAATCGCCATCTCTGTCCTACATGAAATGTATGGTATTGTCGTGCTCGTTCTAGCTCGATTTAACTACGATGCACAATATACTGCTCTCTCTTACACACTGGCCGAAAATACGAGAGTAATGAACAAATATTATTTAATTAAAAAATCCGTACATTCCTAACAGTTTAATTTAGTAATTTTGGTGTGAAAATGTCTATTCGATGATTACAAAAAATGTGACGTTTTAGTTTTCGTAAATAAGGTAGATATCTCATATTTTGTATGACAGGTAGACCTACGTTACATCACCGACACACAGGAGTTAAGTACTCACTTAGGTATGGTAGAGAAAGTACAAAAAAGTTTCTAAGATATATCTCTACGTGAGAGAGTACGGACATTATCCTTGGCTTTAACCAACCGAGTTCCTCCAGGGTATGCTTGGCTACAATAGTCTAGAGACTAGAAGGAATGTGTATCTGATTACGCATTTTTATCCATTGTTGCGCGGTATGATCGATAATCCTGAAATTATGCAGAGCATTGGTTTGTATGTTCCTTGCCATCGTCAGCATAGATTGTTTCACATTTCAATATACAGGACCAACCTGCCGATGGTTATGCCTGTTGGAAGAGCCAAAGCTATGCTGAACACGATCGCTTTGGGTATTGATATATTCCATGTGTCTGAGGGGGTTTTCCGAAGCGGGATTCTCCTACACCTTTGACCAGATTTTATGTTATTTTTAATTCATTAAATATTTTATTTTGATATATACTTCCTAATATGTATGCCTTAAACATTTTGTGTGTAATGTAAATATTATCATAATAGATTGAATTGAATTGAATTGAAAACATTCATGTTGCCGGCAAACTTCTTGAAAATTTTGGCGTAGTGGGGGAATGCGCAGAAGACAAATTTTGGGTCTCGTTGGTGGAATGGTACACGCGCAAACTTTCCCCCACTACGCCGAAAATTGTCAAGATGTTTGACGGCTGTTGTATCAAACTTGAAATATTTTCAGTAGATGTGCACTATAGTAGGTAAGAAGATTTGGATATTGTGCCATTTGACATGAAAACACTGGAAATTAATTAGCGATTAATTAATTATTGGTTATTTAACTTTTTAATGTACAAAGTCACCTAACGAATTAAACCTAACGTTGTTCTTTAAATTACACTATTTCGCAGTACATCACTCGTAAATGAACACTTAATTATCGCTGGGTAACACGTATTTATTCACTGGAACATTCCATCCAGTTCTCGCTCGTATTAATCGCTCTTATTTATTTCGCCAATAGGTAATTCGCTTTATTTATCGCTTCGATTCCCTCACGATTGGCCACGCTGGGCGTTGTCTTGCGCGTACTTCGTGGCAGATTACGCACCGAACGAACTGTCGAACACAGAACTCACTTGCGCCGGCGCCGTATTTATACTCGAAAATACTGATATTTTCGAACTTTCTAGATTATTCTAGTGTTTAGGAGAAGGTCCCAGCGAATGCTTAGAACAGACGGCAAGGCTGATATCGATATCGAAAGGAGAGTGACTGCGGGTAACAAAGTAAATGGCGCTCTGAATACCATTATGGCCAATAAGAACCTGTCAAAAGAAGCAAGACTAGCGGTACATAGTGGCGTTCTAGGGCCAACTCTGATGTATGGAAGTGAATCCTAAAATTGGCAAAAACTGAATGAAAGTAGACTGAATGCGGTCACTAAGGCGCTTGTGTGGAAAATCTTTGGTCGATAGAGTGAGGAATGAACAAATTAGAAGTGAATGTAATGCTGGCTGCGGCGTGGTAGACAGAATAAAGAAAGGAGTGCTGAGATGGTTTGGTCATGTAGAACGTACGAGCGAAAAAATGATGGTTAAGAAAATATATGGGGCGAGTGTTGAAGGCAACAGGAATAGAGGGCATCCGCGAAAGACCTGGCATGATAAAATATTGGGGAATGGCCCTGTTAAAAGCCTCAACAACCGTAGAGTTTGCATGAGATTATGTATGAATGTAGCCGAAGCAAAAGTGGTGTGCCTTGATAGAAGAATAAGGCGTTCTATTCTATCTGCCTACCCCTTCGGAGAAACGGCGTGATGGTTAGTTTTTTTTTTAGATGAAGGACCTCGTTGCTTCTCGGTTGCACCGGGCGTTTCTGGACGTTTGCAGACGTTTCTTGTAGGATGCAGATCATCCTATATTGTTATAGGCATACTACAAAGAATTTGAACAGTGCTTAATTGGATTAAAATGGATTCTTAATAAATAAAAAATAAAACAATTATTTTGATACATTGGAAACTAGTCGAGTATAGTTGATGATGTCGAGTAACTATAGGCCGCCCACAATCAAAAGGCCATTCCCTGGCTTTGTCCGGTAAGAAGAAAGCGGGGGAAAGTTGCCTGGCAAGCCCGTATTACAAGCCTCTATATGATATTCCAAATAAATATATATTTTTTAATTTTAAAAAAGTTACTTACTTACTAGGAAAACTTCTTTTGTGTTCATTTTTGGCATCGTAACAACACGCATACTTTTTGCGCACATTATTTTGAATGCGGTCTAACTATAGAGTAGGGGCGTGCAGTGGGAACAAGAAGCATGACTTTTTCCTAAGCGTATATTTTGAAAAGAAACCCAAATAAGAGATGTATCTCCCGATATTCAAATCACAATAATTAACATGTTTTAATTTTCGGGGCCGGTGCTCTGACCACTAAGCTATAGGAGCCTTGTAGATTTCCGTAAATATATCGACCTTATATGTAATTCTCATTTTTTATTACTTGATTAATTTTTATTTTTGACCATAGAGCAATCCACTTTATTTTATACGGCAGTACAAATTACTTTGTAATAATACTACCGCTAGATGGACGCCAGAATTAAACAATTAATTCATTTTATTTGGACACATTTGATACAATTTTAAATTCTAGAATTCTCATATTTGTGAAGTTGTATAGCTCCTATAGCTTAGTGGTCAGAGCACCGGCCCCGGAAAGGAGGTGACCCGGGTTCGAATCCCGGTAGTAGCCAAAATATTTTTTCATGGATTAGATTTTTATGTATGTCTTTCTATTTGATTAATTAATTTGGTTTTAATTATCATGTTATTTAGATTTTAATATTTCATTATATTCTGCCAGATAAATTTTTATTTTGATTTTTTTTCCCTAATATACGGATAAATAAAAGTCGTGTTTCTTGTTCGCACTGCACGCGCCTGCTGTAGTTTCTAGTGCCGTTCGATCGCCCACCAGGTGCGTCGCTGAGTCCTTCCCTGCAAAGCGGAATTTGACACCCGTGTACCGATGTATGTACCTGCATGCATTACGCGCAGTTTTAGCAGCAGTTGTTGTGCTACTGTATAAAGCCATGTATTCACCAGGGGACAAATTGTCCCTCAACATCACGCGCGGCGTCTACGTGACGTTGCAACGTCGCCATGCGCACGGTACCCGAGCGAGCTCACGGCGACATCGCGCTGCGCGTCAGTACCACGCGGTATGTTTACAAGTGAATGCGCATGCGCTGTGTCCGTCAACATGACACTAATCTGGGAAAACGAAATTGTTCTCCAACTCATCTTGATCTATCAAAGCCGTACAATTTTGTGGGACACGTCAAACCGTGAATCATCATCATCATTCTTGGCACTACAACCGAACCGTTGGTGGGTCTTGGCCTCCTCAATAATCTTCCTCCACTCATCTCGGTCTAGTGCCAGCTTTCTCCAGTTTCGAAACTCTAAGGCAGAGACATCTTTGAGGACGTTGTCACTCCATCTTAGTTTTGGCCTTCCTAAGCTCCTTCGCCCTATTGGCCTTGAGTTTAGCAGGGACTTTGGTGCTTGATGCTTGGACATTCTCTCCACATGACACAGCCACCGAAGTCTTCCCAGTTTTATAAATTTTATGACGTTTGGCTCCTTAAATAGAGTATAGAGCTCATTGTTGTAACGTCTGTGCCAAAGTCCATTTTCTAGAACCGGTCCGAAGATACGCCTCAAAATTTTCCTTTCAAAAACGTCCAGTGCTCCTCTTAGTTAGTACCCACGTCTCAGCTGCGTACGTGAGCACTGGCCTAGTAAGCGTTTTGTACACTAATATCTTGGTGTTTCTGGACAGCAGTCTGGATTTTATCTGCTTTTGTAGGCGGAAAAAACAGCGATTTGCGCTCACTATGCGCTTCTGGATCTCCTCTGTAATATTGTTGTTGCTTGTTATCAGGGATCCTAGGTATATAAATCTTGGTACCGTTTCATAATTTTGACTTCCACACGAGAGAGTTGGGATTTGTTGGGTGCATCCTACGGCATGTATTTAGTCTTCTGCTGGTTTACTATGAGACCCATGTTTTTGGCAGAACTTTCAAGATTTATGAAGGCATTATATAGAGCATCGGGAGTTTTCGCAATTATGTCGATAAAAATTATTTATCACATCATTTTATTTTTATATTCAAACCGTGAATATAAAAATAAAATGTTGCGAGGGCCAACAGCGTTCCTTAATATTATCTTGCTTGGATATGTAAGGCCCGATTATTTGGGATAAATTGTCAAAATCAGTTGTTGTCATTCGAGTGAAATTGACAAAAGATCCGTCAGATATTCGAAGATCGCATAGAATATCCATCCTTCTTTCTCTTTGCAGTAAATAATTTCACACCCACCACCTTTTTCTCCTCTTACGTGTCGATAAAATATAAATAAATAAAATAAATAGATGCGCAGCTGTCATCATAACCTCATCGGGCGACATTTCCGCGACAAGTGATACGCGAGTCCCGGTGTGTACACGTCAAATGACCGCGTCATTGTCCTCGATGTTGATGCGACTTGCCGCGCGGAATGTTGCGCGATTTGTCCCCTAGTGAATACATGGCTAAAATGTCCGGAACATTCATTATTCATTCTGCTCACGCGTCGCGTAAGCGGTCATCATTAATAGGAATATAACACCTGTATTGAATATGCTTAAGTCCTGCCCCCTCGGCGGTACTGCGTACAAAGGAAACTGCGAGCGAGCCCCTCGCTCTGCTGCCGCTCCCATATTCGTCCACATCGTTCCTCTTCGAGCTCTGTACTAGCATTACACCGCGTTGGTTAACGCTCCCGTTCCGGAACGGGGTTACAACTTAAGTCCAAAAATATTATTTTAAAAACTATTTGATAATTATTAATGATGTTGTCACGTGTTGTGGCTGCGGGAGAGGGACTAGTTAGAAAACGCTTGAAATTAAAAAGCGATTTTTTAATTAGCGCTTAGCGATGTGTTTTTTATGAACGTTGCCTTAACGGTAAGAGATATTAAAATACTTTCTATGGAGAAGTTGAGAAACTCAAAAGAATTCTATGAAAAATTCCACTACGACATATAGGTATCTATATGTTAAGGTTAATTCAAAAACTAATAAAATATTACTAAAAGTTGCTAAAAATCTACCGCGCAGGTAAACTAGTTATAAATAAGTTCCTTTGCCAGTAAGTTATTTATCAAATAATATCGAATTGGACTTAAATAATTAATTTGTATTTGTATGTATATTTTTTATTATATTATGACTTTCAAAGTTTGTTCTATTGCTTTTCACACTGCAGTAATACTTTTTTTAGTTTTTGAATTTCTATTATATTATGTTTTTCTTATGCTTCTGCTTTTACATACTTGCTTTTTACTTTATATTATATTTATCTTTATATATTTGTATCTGTATTTTAATTATTTTCTTTCCACTTTATGTCATTATTATGTTTACATGTTATTATTTTTTCCTTTAAATATATATTCTATTAATGTACACTTTACCTATCTGTTGTAAAAGTCCTAAAGGGTGTTAATTAATAAATAAATATAAATAAATAAATGAAAAAAAATATATGTAAAGTGAACGGCTATTTATGGTAATGACGGATGTGCAAAAAATTCCATACTTTTTTGTATCGTTAAAAAGTGAAAAAAGAAGCCATCTAATGGTATATAAAAAGTGCATTTTTTCTCATTAATTTAACCTTTATACGAAGTCGATATAACGACAGTTGTGATTTTCGATCGTAGAACAATGCAGCATGTTTAAAAACGTCGTTGTACTTCGCTGACTATATTTGAGGTTTGAAAAATATCAACTCTAAATAACTAACCCAAGTTTCAAAGGAAAATCTTTTGTAGTTATCGAGCTATGACATAGCGTCTTTATGTATATAAAACTTCAAACTGCTCTCCTGCTAACATGAGAAAAATCACATTCGTCGTTGTTCTACGCTTATGATGATATTATAAATACAAATATATTGTTAATAAATAATCTGATTTATCTGACTTACAAAACACATACTAATATTCAGAATATTTTGAGTTTGTTCAAATCTTTCAGAACAGTACTGGATTTCATGTCACATCGACATTATTAATCAATGTATATTGTAGATGTCTTACAGAGACGAAACTGTAGTTTTTTATGGGAAAGTAGGTATAGAAGTCTTTTTGGTTGTACATAGGACTTATGACCTATCGCATGGTTGGCTTAAGTGATCACTTTGCACAATGTAACATTCGCCATTTCCACCCATGATAGAATATACCGTGCCTACTAACTTTTGGAAGTTGTATATATTTGAATTACATGCCACATTGTAACAACCTTTCCATGCGGCCTGTACAAAGCCATTTTCATTCCCCTAAATCCCCACAGATGTCGTTAATGTCACTAATGAAAAAATCTACAATTGATTTTACGTAATTTTTGAAAGCAATATACTTTTTCTACATTTTATTTTCAGCAATATACTTTTTCTAAGCAATATATTACAGGAGCGATATATTCTTCAAAAGACATCGTCTCCAAATGAAGAGCTGTTATCACATGCAGGATAACTTCCTGACACAGAATACTTGGCTTATGCATCAGCAGGCCAGGCCGGCAGTACCTTGGTAGTTGGACCACCCTTCAGCCCTCTGCTGGTTATTAATTACGGCCGGGGGTTAAGTGGCCCCATAAAGTGGGTAGCTGCAGCCGCCCTCCGAGAGACAGGGCCTTACTGCCATGCAAGTTGCGATTTTCAATTCAGGTTACCTCGCATCTTCTAAGCTTGACACTTTCAAAAAATTCTTTTTTAAATAAATGACAACGTCCTCAAAGACATCTCTGCCTTAGAGCTTCGGAACTGGAGAGAGCTGGCACTAGACCGAGATGAGTGGAGAAAGATTATTAAGGAGGCCAAGTTTTTTTTTTTATATATATTTATTAATTTTTTGATATTTATTACATTGTAGATATGCCAAACTGCACAGCAGTTTTACGGCATGGTTGCCTTCAATATTTGACAATAATTTTTATTTTACAATGAAGATAGCAGGTCATTATCGAGTGTTGCATGTTTTTTTTACAAAATGATACATGATATGTAATTATAGATTAATGTAAGATTAGGTACATAGCTTTAATATATATTCTTTTAGCTTGTACTTTTTTGAAGCCAATGGAGATTTTTTGTCTTGCGTCATCTCAAAGAATTTTTTATCTAATCTATTAAAGATTCTTGGCACAATATACTCTCTTTTTCTTTCGCCATACACGTTGTTAGTGATTGGTATTCTCATTGTTCATCCTGTCGATCTGGTTGCATAGTTATGGTGCGTGTCGAAACGGGTTGTCAAATGAAATCGAGAACACCTAAAACAAATTATACACACATTGTTATAAATTAGCGCCTCTCCTGAATCCCTATTTAAAAATAAAATATTTAATTAAACCTGTATTGAAAAACTGTGACTGCGTTCAGTGGCACTCCTGTGCCTGAGGGTTGGGGAGGACTCCGTCGAACTAAATGGGATTCCCGGCGGTCAAGTCGGGAACGTATTGCCACACCAGAACTGAAGAAACGAGAAGAGAACTCAATTGGATGGAAATAAAAATATTACATTATAAAGTTCTCATATTTGTACATAAAATTCTCATTAACAAAATGCCAAAATATTTTTTGAACAAAATTATGGTAAATAGTGATGTACATATCCATAATACCAGAAATATGAATAGAATACGATTACCGTATAAGAAAAAAGTATACACAGAATTGTCTTATGTACAGAGGTGTAAAAATATATGATAAGATGCCAGAAAACATGAAGAATATAAATATGATGAATGAATTTAAAAACAAATGCTACTTGTAATTATTGTAAAACTAGTGTAGAATTGTAGAGCATAAGATGTATATTTTGTTACATTATTGATTGTACCATAGATTAGATCATATTATAAGATGTATTATGTATTATATTAGAGATTGTACCGTAGATTAGATTAGATGTAAATCTGTAGATAATTGCGGATAATATATTAGTTATAGATATTTTATAATATAAAGTATAAAATTATAGTTAATATACAAGAGTATAATATTAACCAACTTAAGAAATAAAAAAATCTAATGTAACAAACATAAAACCATGGTCACAATTTAAGTACCTATTCATAAATGAAGCGGACTTAGTTCGAACTCACGGCTAAAAAAACAAATTAAACAGCAAGCAAATCCGAACCGGCCGCTTAACGCATGTTGCTACCGCCGAACCTGCAGGGCCGGTCGAAAATACACTCCACATAGGACTTAGCAAAGACGCGAACCAATGTTTCGTAATTTTTGACGGGTTACAGATGTAAATAAATGTAATAACTATAATGATATAATGATTACAACAAGCAAAGACAAATGGCAGAACTAATCCACAATGATTTACGACACAACTCAACGATTTCACATTTCTTTAAACATTTCTAAAATTAATTTACCATTAAACTACCCTATTCTCAGGATAACGGGATTGCTTGTATATTGCAACGTCAAAATTGACGAAATTAATTGCTTCGTGGGTCATAGTCGTGTTGACATTTTGTATTTAAAAAAATAAATAAAAATATCTAAAATAATATTAAAATAAAACACAAATCACTTTGTTTTCACCACTTTAATAGATATAAAATCTACATGTTTTGAGAACAATGTTCTCTTCTTCAGGATTGTTTGTGTACAGAGAGAGTGCCTACTATTTTAATAATAATGTTACCACAAAGTTCAAACCTTCATTCAGAAGCAAAAATATTCTTCGAACAATTAAAATAATATCTTTTTTTTATATTCTCAGACACACAATTTTCATCTCAATCGTGCTTAAACGCTACATGTTCAATTTTTTTTACATTCTGCAGCAAGGCCATCAACACAAGGCAACAACAAATATCTTAATTTCTTTATTTAACTGTAATTTCGGATATTTTATGTATGTATTACCGAGAAACGAATCTCGACGTTTCGTTGGATGCTTATCCAACGTCATCAGGAGGACGACCTTTATCCGCAGAGGTAGAGGTAGGACTGATTAGGTGCTTCTTTCTAGGGCGTAAATTGTATGCACTTTGTTGTGGAATGTTCTTTTCTTCTACAATAGAGGTCGCCAGTGTGCAATATGTACTAGTTACGTCGGCGGATTTTACTGCGACGTCTCTCAAGGGTTGAATCAGTGTCGTTAGAACAGGGCGCCAAATACTTGATAGTTTGTAACTGTCATCTCTATTGAAATTGGGATGTTTGTATATTTCAATGGACTCCCTCACTTATCTAGGTATAAGGTGCGGTTCTGTTGATAAGATTTTTGCCTTGTCAAATCTGATGAAGTGACAGAGATTCCCCTTGGATGCATGTTCGCAGATTGCCGATGTGTTGGAGTTGTCCTGACGTTGATAACGTTGAATAAGCATCCAACGAAACGTCGAGATTCGTTTCTCGGTAATACAAACGGGGCGTATAAAATATCCGAAATTACAGTTAAATATGTCCAACGACCGTAATAACACCAGACGAAAAATATCCGATCTCATTGTGCTACACAAGATTCTCAGCGGAGCTATTGATTCTCTCTATCTGATATAAATTTGCATGTCAAACCCCGTATAAGAAACCCGGAGTTCTTCAGAATAAGTCAGCACACTAATAATGTCGGTTACTTTTCTCCCATCACAAGGTTGTGTCGCACATATAATATGTATTGTGCTGACCCTAACATTGATGCTGATATTCTTGCAGACACGTTATCTTCGTTCAAAAACTCACTCATACACAACATCCATTTTCTAAACGACGACATGAATCTATAGATCCATTAAATACTAATCGCACTACACTCGAACACAAATATATAATATACATAAATGTACATGTAAAATATAATTAATTACTAAAATACACGTTACTAGAGCGTGCCGAAGACACTTGTAATTGGGATAATGGGCATAGTCTTCACTATAATGTTTATTATCAGAGTATCATGTACCCATTATGCTGTTACTGTCTCTAATAAAAGAAATAAAAAAATAAAAAATAAAAATAACAATCTTAACTCTTTAATATCTTAATTTATTTCGGCAGGGACATCACTAGCGGAACTGAGAACTTGCAAATAGCAGCCGAATGAAACGGCCCATACACACAAATACATTAAGTGCTAAATAAATTGTTGCAGTATCTATCCCGGAGCGGCGTTAATTATAAAAAGATTTAGTGACTTAAAGGGTTGTCCGCTTAACGGGGGGAATTACGGAACGATAACGGCCGTTAATTACGACTAGCGACCGCCTTAACGACTGGACATAACGAATATACTTGCTAACGGCTCGTTATAATGTACATCCACCTAGGCGCGCCCGCACAGGGTGGCCATAAAGCCCTTTCAACAATGTTCCGGGGAATATTTCAAAAATCTTTCCCTCTGAATGCCGTCAGAAAATATACTATGCGCATAAAACGAACGTCAAATTGATCAATTTCGTTATTTTAAGAGTCAAAGATTTAGCAAAGAACTAACCCATAAAAATCAAGTTTTTATTTTACTCCCTTTCTCATTTACTAGCGGAAACTGGTTTGGCGCTTAACCTACGCGCTGGGCTTCGGCCGGGCGACGCTACGAAACGGAGTAATAAAAATTTTGCAAAAATCCAAAATTATACTATAATCAGCAGATGCGTCGCAGTCTCTTCATACAAATTACTAAGTTGTATGAAAAAAGCATTAAAAGTTAATAAAAATCCAAAATTATACTATAATTATTCATTTTTTAACGAAAATTTTATAGATCATTTTTATCGTCGCCGCGAGTCTGCCTGCAAAGTTTCAGCTCGATTGGATCACGGGAAAAGGGTTAAAAATCGATCCAAAGTTTTTGCGTCAAGCAAGCAAGCAGACGCTACGAGTTAAAAGAAAGGAAGTAAAAAGGTTAGTATATGTACAGGGTATCCCGTATCAAGACGTCAAGCCGAAATCGGGTGAGGGGCCAAGTCATAATAGTTATCAGAAAAATATTTTAAAAAATCTAAGTCGTATGTTTTAAAAATTATAAGCATTTAAAAAATCTACACCCTGTGACGGTCTTTTCACTCCTCTTGCTACAAATCTTTATTTTTCTTCATTTTTTTATAATTATGTAATCCTGAATAACGCTTCTGTAAACTTTTGTCCAAAATTCAAAGCCACCTGCTCCAGCTTGGAAGAAAATGTCACTTTTTGACCAAACCAAGTATTCAAAAACAATACTTTGCCTAGTTTGCCCAGAAAAAATTATTTCGTAATTTATCACTCGTAAAATAAATCTTTATTATCATTTTACATTCGCTCGAAAGGCAATGCTACATTTTAAACTCAAAGAACCGCTTCGCTTTCGTTTTGCTACTGCGGTAAGAACTTTTATAAAATTTTCGCTTTCGAATCATCTGTTGGTTCGTTATTTCAACGACTGAGCACACCGGCCCGCCGTTCTGCGCATGTTCTGCGCTGTTCTCTGCGCGCATGTAATAGTAAACAAAATATTATTAATAATCAATTAAATTTAACTACTAGCGAGTAATCGAGAACTTCAGTAATAATATTGAAAAATAAATTTTCAAATAATGTAGAAAAACAAGAAAAAAAAGACATTTCATTCTGATATTCTGACAGTTATACAACACCCTGACGATGGAAAGGTTTTTCTGAAAAATGTTGGTGTAATTAATCATATAAAAGAAATAGATACAAATAATACAATCAATATTTTTTTTAAATGTCAATCTACAATGTTGCTGAATCAATTGAAAAAATAAAAATAAAAAAATCATCGTATACACTCGGCAACATGTAAATATACCCTAATACCTTCACCTTCATGAAATTTAAGTTCTCAATTTGTTTGGATGAGTTTCCCAATAACTGGTCAACCTATCTCTTTACCCAAATTTTAATTAATGTTTTTACATTTTTCGGATTATTCAATTGTGATACCCTTTCCAGCATTGTATGTATGTGTTTGAAGTTTCTTTGTCCATAAGTGGTTCGTGCTCTCGGGACTTGAATAGAATCTTTGTTTCAGCGTGTATGAATAGTGTTTTGGGTATGTGTGAAATGTGTTTGTTTAGTTGAGTTGAAAAGTTCTTGGTTAAAGTGTCCATGTCTCCGCCCCATATATATCTTCCATGTTCCGAGAAATAGAGCATCCCATACACCAAACACATTTTCATATCGCGCATGCAAAGCTTTCAATAATAATTGTATCGATATTGACCTCTTCAACATTGGTCTTACTGAACATAAAAGAATGCTTTAGATTACATGTACTAAATCGACTTTGGCCATTCACTCACTATATCTACTCTTTTCTTCTTCCACCTCTATCCTGACTCCTATCTCCTCATCCTTTTTCACCCATTATTTAACTCATTTCTTGATATACTTTTTCTTTTTACTCAGTCAATGAATGTTCATCCCTATGATTTGAACATGTTCTAATTATTTCTAAGTTCTGAACTTATTCCCAATGGAAAGAGCGTACATTATTCACTTTAGAGGGCTTATTAACTCATTTTTGACAAAAATGTTAGTTAACAACTTAGAAATGCGGTCACTAAGACGCTTGTGTGGAAAATCTTTGGGCGATAGAGTAAAGAATGAACAAATTAGACGTGAATGCAATGCTGGCTGTAGTGTGGTAGATAGAATAAAGAAAGGAGTGCTGAGATGGTTTGGTCATGTGGAACGTGTGAACGAGGAAAGGATGGTTAAGAAAATATATGTGGCGAGTGTTGAAGGCAACAGGAATAGAAGGCGTCCGCGAATGACCTGGCACGATCAGATACAACAAGTGTTTGAGGATGGCCCCGTTAAAAGCCGCAACAACCGTAGAACTTGTATGAGAAGATGTATGAATGTGGCCGAAGCAAAAGTGGTGTGGCAGGATAGAAGAGTGTGGCGTTCAATCCTCTCTGCCTACCCCTGCGGAGAAACGGCGTGATGGTTAGTTAGTTTTTTTTTTTTTTTTTTTTATATAGAGATGCGAACACGGAATTCGTCACATCAATATTCTTACTATTTTCAAAGTAAGCTAAACGCTTGTGCTATGAAAATAGGACTAACTTGCTTGTCTGGAGTGAGATTCGAACCTGCGACCTTTGGATCACGAGGTGAGAGTCCTAACCACAAGACCAACAAGCTACTCTGTGTGATGTGGTGAATGAATGTTCATCCCTATGATTTGAACATGTTCTAATTATTTCTAAGTTCTGAACTTATTCCCAATGGAAAGAGCGTACATTATTTTGTTTAGAGGGCTTATTAACTCACTTTTGACAAAAATGTTAGTTAACAACTTCTTGCCACGGGGTCTTCAAATTAATAAATAAATCTCTTCTCCCCTTTAAATAAAAATATTTTAAAAATTATCTTCTTCTTCTTCATTAGCCTTCGTCTTTCCACTGCTGGATACAGGCCTCTTCCTTATTTTTCCATTCTTCTCCGTTGTTGGCTAATTGTAGCCATTTCTTTCACCCCACAGCGACAATATCGTCGGCCCATCTCTTTTGAGGTCTTCCGACGCCTCTTTTATTCTCCCGAGGTCTCCATTTCAGATCTCCAGAGGTCTCTTTTATTCTCCAGAGGCCATCTTGTAGTATCCTGTCTTGCAACGTGCCCATTGCCATTTTAGCTTAAAAATTATAAGTTTTATTAATTAAAAGGCGCGTTTTTTTTAATTAAATTTATTACCTAGATCGCAAACGCGTTGATTAGTTACATATCCACATTCCCGAAGCAATTAAGCGTCAAAAGTATCGGAAACTAATAAATAGTCAACTCGCGCCGATTGACAGCCATCTTGGCCGAGAGTTCCTAATTCAAATTTGAAAATACGCTTTAGGAGCGCCGGAATGCGAGCCCGCCCCCACCCCATTTCGAAAAACGAATTGATTAAAGGGTTAACGCCTCCGACGATTCGGGGACGCGGCGTCGGCCCACTTCGCTGTGACGAAAACATAAATCACCAGGCTTCGCACGCGTAGATTTTTAGAAATTTGCGTATTAACCTCAACATATATACAGGGTTATTTGTAAAACATTAATAACCTCGCAGCCTTGATTG
Organism: Agrypnia vestita; assembly: GCA_016648135.1. Classification (NCBI taxonomy): domain Eukaryota; kingdom Metazoa; phylum Arthropoda; class Insecta; order Trichoptera; family Phryganeidae; genus Agrypnia; species Agrypnia vestita. The sequence goes on from JADDOH010004704.1 coordinate 18,589, forward strand.
TGTGTCGAAAATGTTCAAGCAAACATGACCTGATATCAATAGTTATGGAGATATGTGACGTCAAAGTTTGCATCTTTTTCTCAATATTTCTGACTTGTTTTTTTGTAAAACGTTGGACTATCATTACAGTAACTAATATCGATTACGAAAAATTCATTTGTTTCAAAACAAGTTAAATAAAATGATAAAAACCCTGAAAAAATTCCAATTGGAATGTTTTCCTTTTTTTTTTTTTGACTTGTATTAAAGGGAATGTATTTTTCATATTCGATATAAGTTACTGTAATGATAGTCCAACGTTTTACAAAAAGTAAGTCAGAAATATTGAAAAAAAATGCAATCTTTGATATCGCATATCTCCTTAACTATTGATATTAGGTGATAACAGCTTAAACATTTTCGACTCATAATCAAGGCAGGAGTATAGTCTTGCGAGGTTATTAATGTTTTCCATATAACCCTGTATACATACCATCGCGGATTTTTTGATGTGTAACATCTTTCCTCTCGCTTTCCTGCAATCTGTGGCAGTGATTTCGTGAAAAGGGACGGAAATGCGTAACAGGAAATAAGACGCCGGGGAAGCGCGCGCTATTTCATTTGACCAATGAGCGCGCGCGAGATAAAATCATCGTTTATAAACAATGAAATCTGACAGCCGTATATTTAATGACATTAATTTAAAAATATATAATATTAATAATATAGCGTCAAAAGCAATTGCACAAGCTCAGAAAATCATAATATAATAAAAATGTTACATAACATTTAGTTATCTCAATCAAAACAAATACACATCAATTATTTAAGTCCAATTCGAAAAATACTAGTTATCTTTCAATACATCTTTTAAAATATGTTTGAATATTATTAAGTTGGTGGTAAAAACGTCAAGTTGCTCGTATCTGTTTGTTGGTCTAGGAAACCTTTGCAGCGGGGAATTAAAAACGTAGTTGGTAGATGCAGTTTCCACGGCAAAACCTGCATGAATATATATTTTGAAATGTTACAATCAATAAATAAAAAATGTTACAGTTAGAATAATCAAAATGGCGCGCGCGTCAGCGCACGTGACGTGACGAGGAAGGGGTCGTTACGTCACACTGACGCGAAGTGTGAATTGATTCGAAACGTCGCGAATTTGTTCAGTAGAATTTCCAATTAAGGCGTCCGCATAGTTGGACTTGCTCCGATATCCCTACTCCTGGCTTTATCAGCTCGCATACCCTGAGGCGGACGATCAAGACATGCACAGCGAGCAATCCGTACCATCCATAATCGTATTATAAATACCTCTCACTACTCAATATTTCAAAATAATAAAGGGTTTTTCAATAGGAATGATGTTATTTCAACACGTCATAGCACAATCTAGCGGATCGCGCTCGAATGATTTGTGGAGTGATAGGAGGGCGCCGTCTAGCGCCCTTGGAACATTGTCTAATTCAAATCAGAAACAATAAAGGCTTAAAACGGGAAACATCTTTGTTACTTTCTTACCTTTTTATGTGACAAGAATGTCACATAAAAAGTGATTCATTCACCATGAGAAGGGGTATCTTTTGAGCATGTGCGAACAGGCATGCTTATGAGCATGCTTATGTCATTCGCGGCTAGTATCGATTATTATGCGATCATCAATATAGCGCGTTGGGGAGATGACAAAACATAACTTTTCGTGACTTATTACAGGAATCACGAATGTCTGTGGAATACTCGGTCACCGCTACGTAAAAATAATATAGCAAAAAATGTTTGTGAAGCTTTATTAAAAGACGTGAATGATTCAAATCTTACAATAAAAATTATAAAAACTAAAATCAAAAATGTGCGGATGGAAACTCGGGAACTTTTTTGATTTATTGTTTCACTTGAATTTCCTATTTCAGTTTGCAAAGTTTCCATTTTGAACAAGAGCGTCTCTATTCTATGACAAGAGCATGCCAGTAATAAGCATGTGTGTTGGGTTGTTAGCTCTGAGCATACTCATTCATGAGCATGCTTAAAATAAGCAAGCTAATAACGAGCAAGTGTGTACAGTTGTTAGAGCATGCTAGTTTTGAGCATGCTAATGAGCATGATCAAAAATAACCATGTGCATCAGTACCTCTATAAGATTACGTTGACCTAAAAACTGAAGTCATTAGATCATCGTAGCCTTCCTGAGTAATTGTGTTAATTATGAGAGATAATTCTAAACAACCTTACTTTTAATGTACCTACCATTCTTTCTTTGTGTCAAAAATAAAAAAGCGCTCCACGCTTACGATTTTAGTGACAGTACTGTGCTTATTAACTCTTAAAAGACTGTGCTAAAAAAAAACTTTGGGGACGGTGGAGTAACACAGCGTTACCTGATTAAAAATCGGCATAGTTTTTAATATGTGATAAAATATACATAAATACGATACAGATAAAACTTTTAAAAGTTCCCTTTATATAATTTTGTAAGGTAAACATACATATTTGCATTATTTTAGTAAATTATTTTAAAGTTATGGCAAATCGAATTTGCGTGCGCTTCCGCCGACGTTTCATTAGCAACTGAATACAACCAAGCGGTCGCCAGTTCGCTTCAGTCGCATGCACTCCGTCTTTGTCTAACACGTGTTACCCGACTCTACCGTACTCTTTCTATATTGTTTTTGCTTTCGCCGAAACCCAAGCAACCGCCATCTCTGTCCTACATGAAATGTATGATATTGTCGTGCTCTTTCTTGCTCGATTTAACTGCGATGTACAATATTCTGCTCTCTCTTGCACACTGGCCGAAAATACGAGAGTAATGAATAAATATTTTTTAATTAAAAAATCCGTACATTCCTAACAGTTTAATTTAGTAATTTTGGTGTGAAAATGTCTATTCGATGTTTACAAAAAATGTGACGTTTTAGTTTTCGTAAATAAGGTAGATATTTCATATTTTGTATGACAAGTAGACCTACGTTACATCACCGACGCACAGGAGTTAATAAAATACTGAGTCAAGACTGTAGAAATGGAAAGAATTACACGTAATTGATGATTTTACGAGGATTGCACGTTTTACAGTCAATTATAAATCATTGGAAATTACCAGAAGTGTCTAGAATAAACTTCTTCATTCGAGAAACGTCTGGAAACCCGAAAATGTATACAGGGTGTCTCATAGCTAGTATCAAAAACTTTACAGATGGATTCCTGCCTTGATAATGAGTCGGGAGTTTGCACACTACAAACGAGACATCACGGTGTATTCTTTGTAGGGACCCACAGAAATAACTATGCATTAAATTCACCGTTAACACGCATGCATCGCCTTGGAAACAATTTTTCGGAATTTGTAGACATTTTTCGCTGTAGGAGCATACTCGAATTAAAGAATTACTTTGACTTAGAATGTACCAATAGAATTAATTACAGTTTAATGGATTAAATTTTTACTCATGTTTTGTTCCCCTTGAATTAAATATATTTATTTTAGAGTATCCTAATTATTGTTCATTTCCCTTTTAAATATGTTTTGATTTTATGTTTTATATTTATGCTTTTGGTTTATTTTATCTTCTTATCTTATTTGTCTGGTATGTTGGTTTAATTATCTTTATTTTAAAGGTCTCTAATTATTACTGTTTGCTTGTGTACCTACTAATCAGCTTTTATACAGGGTTATTTGGAAAACATTAATAATGTCGCAGGACTATATTCCTTCCTTGATTATGAATCGAAAATGTTCAAGCTATTATGACCTAATATCAATAGTTAAGGAGATATGCGACATCAAAGTTTACCTTTTTTTTTACAATATTTCTGACTTATTTTTTGTAATACGTAATAATAGTAATTTAAATCGTATATGTAAAATTCATTCCCTATAATACAAGTCAAATAAAAACCTTCGAATTCCAATTGGAAAATTTTCAGGGTTTTTATCATTTTATTTAATTTGTATTGAAATAAATAAATTTTTCGTAATCGATATAAGTTACTGTAATGATAGTCCGACGTTTTACAAAAAATAAGTCAGAAATATTGAAAAAAATGCATACTTTGATGTCGAATATCTCCATAACTATTGATATTAGGTCATGATAACTTGAACATTTTCGACTCATAATCACGGCAGGAATATAGTCCTGCGAGGTTATTAATGTTTTCCAAATAATCCTGTATATATTGTTCATTTATCTTAAATATGTTATATTTATATTGTTATTTTTAATTATTTATTGTAAAACGTGTTTTATGTTAGGTATATAAAAAAAAATCTAATTTTCTTGTACTGTAAAAGCCCACTAGGGCGTTTATTATTAATAAATAAATAAATATCAATTTCAACCAATCAAACTATAAAAATGTTTTTATTTTTAACAACCAAGCCCAACCAAAATAAACAACGTAAACATTAGAAATGATCTATTTTTTATGCACGAACCGTTATTTCAACCCGCCACTGGGCATACGCCCTCCCCCTCCCGCTTACTTAAGAAGCTTGTAATTCAAACCGAGGAAAAGAAAATTCTTTTAAAAGGGATGACACTTAAAAAACTTACGGCCACTCGTAAAAAGGGGAGACGGAGGAGCCGGGAAGGGGGGCGCAGAGTGAAACGGCATTTTCCGTGTGACTAATTAAAAAAATAATATAAAGTAAGAAACTGCAGAGCCAAACGAGGGACTAGATTAACAATTCAGCGTCGTCTTTCTCGGTTTTTATTACTTCCCTAATGGCCGGCGGTAGGTACTACAGGCCGGGCGTTCATCTAGTCACCCTCGGAGGCGTGCGCTGTGAGGTTATGTACACGCGTCATATTTAAGTTTGAGATTTCATTAAAATTTCTACATTATCTATTAAAAGGCAACATACCAACGTATATAATCAATTGTACTACCTAAATGTTATTTATGTTGGTACATAACCACTAAAAAATACTTTTTTGTTTAGCGGTTTCGTGACGTAACTCGTCTCTTCAGGACAACCACTAGCATGTAAATGTCACTACCCACCACAACCATAGTGTTAATAAGCCACCAACACCTTCACAAAACACTATTCACATGTGTGTTACTTATTTATTTATTTTAGGAAAAGTTAACAGCAAATCTTAAATTAACCTTCAAGAGATAAAAAATAATGAATTATGCCAATTATAAACTTTCCACTTAAAATTAATTATGACAATTTATAATTTCATTATATATTGATAAGGTGGGGGAAGGGCGGAGTGTACTGTAGGATTAGGATAAAGGATAGGATAAAGGAAAGAAGTATGGGAATATATGGGAATATAAATCATAATTTAAGTCAAGGTGCGGTTGTTAGATAATATTCGTTTAATGTCCCGAATAGTCGAATGTCTATGTGGTTGTAATTTACGTTAAATGAATTTGTGGATCTATAAATGAATGAGTTTTGCTTAGAGTTGGTCTTGCAAAGAGGGAGGTGAAAAGTAGGTGACTGTCTGCTGTTACGATTTGGGATATGAAACGATAGATCTAGAGTAACATTACAGAGTCCCCTATATTTCTACGGAAAGCTAAAGTCTGTATGTTAAAGTATTTTTCAGCATCTTCATTGCTAACATGAGATCGAAACGAACGAAAGTTAAGGTAGTGTATATTATAGATATCTCACAGAGACGAAACTGTATTAATTATGGGAAAGTAGGTATAGAAGTCATTTGGGTGTACACAGGACTTATGACCTGTCTTTTTATGGTTGGCTTAAGTGATCACTTTACACAATTGTAACATTCGCCATTTCCACCCATGATAGAATATACCATGCTTATTCATTTTTTGGAAGTTGTATATATGTTCAAATTGCGTGGAAAGCTTTCATATATGAGTTGTAAGCGCCTTTTCCATGCGGCCTGTACAAAGCCATTTTCATTCCCCTAAATCCCCACAGATGTCGCTAATGAGAAAATCTACATTGATTTTTTACAGAATTTTGAGAGCAATATACTTCATTGTGTGTAATGAAATTCATCCAAATACTTGCATTACACTAGGATACGCCAGGAAATATTATTTCCAATTTTTGTTAAATTCCTATACCTACTTTCCCATAATTAATACAGTTTCGTCTCTGTGAGATATCTATAATATACACTAATTGATTAATAATGTCTCTGTGACATAAATCCAGCACTGTTCTGAAAGATTTGAACAAACTTAAAATATTCTGAAAGTTAAGGTGTTTTAAAAATCTATGTTGGATATTTTCAATTCTGCTCTTGTGTACTGTGTAGCCTGAATTCCATACCTGGGAAGCGTATTCCAAAATACTACGAACATATGAGAAATATATTGTCTTGAAAGTACTAATTCCTTTGAACTGTTTGCTAACGCGGATGACAAAACCAAGCATAGATGAAGCATAGTGACCATGTTGACTATGTGGTTATTAAAAGTCAATTTACTATCAAGTATAACGCCAAGGTCCTTGCCTTCAAATTTAGTAGGTAGCGATAGATGATTGATTGAGTATTCATGGATGAATATCTTTTTGTTTCTGGTAAAGCGTACTACTGAGAATTTAGAAACATTCAATTCAAGACAGTGGGATACAAATGCAATATGCATTCAAACGATACAGATCGTCTTGCAGCTTCTGACAGTCCTCGATTGACCTTTTGTTGAAAAGATTTTCATGTCGTCTGCATACAAGATGGTTTGGGAGTTGAAGAAACAATTTCCAACATCATTGATATAAATGTTGAATAATAAGGGTCCCAACAGGCTGCCTTGAGGAATTCCAGATGTGACGGCAACAGTGTTAGATTTGAATCCAGCAACCACTACGGTTGGAGATATAAGAAGATATCCAGCGATGAAGATTACCATGGATACCTATCTTTAAAAGCTAGTTGAGCGAGGTTGAGTTACTTTTACCAGTTACTCTTAACTAAAGGCCAAAGTGCATGTTGGCGTTTAGTTAGAGTAACACGCATGTGAAGAGTATTTTGTGAAGGTTTTGGTGTGTTAATAATACTATGGTTGTGGTGTGTAGTGATATTTACATGCCAGAGTAGTGGTTGCCCTGACGAAGAGACGGGTTACGTCTCGGAACCGGTAGAAAAAAAGTAATTTTTAGTGGTTATACAGGGTTATTTGGAAAACATTACTAACCAGAATATTCCTGTTCTGATTATGAGTCGAAAATTTTTAAGCAACCATTACCTATTACCAATAGTTATGGAGATATACGACATCTAAGTTTGAAATTTTTTTTTTTATATTTCTGACTTATTTTTTTGTAAAACGTTGGGCTATCATTAAATTATTATTTTTTGAATATTACCTACTTCTTTGCTATTATACCACCCAAGACATCTGTCAAGTGTCAATACTTTTATATATTTTTTTGGGTCGCAATCCTAGGATTGGTACTATTTATTTTATAAAATATTCATCGAGCACTTTAACCAAAACTATAAATTGAAACGACTGGTTTGCGTGATAATAGGAACTGTTTGAAGTCCATTAAATTCAAACATCAAATAATTGTGGAGGTCTGACACCACAATCCATGTGTAACTAAATATTGATGTACCTTTAAACCAAATATTTTTTCGTGGATTTGATTTTTCTGCATGTCTTTCTAAAGGTACATGTTTATTGGCGTGCTCAAAGCTAGCATGCTCTAACTGTACACACTTGCTCATTATTAGTATGCTTATTTTAAGCATGCTCATGAATGAGCATGCTCATAGCTAACAATCAAACACACATGCTTATTACTGGCATACTCTTATCATAGAATAGAGACGCTCTTGTTCAAAATGGAAACTTTGCAAACTGAAATAGGAAATTCAAGTGAACCGATAAATCAAAACAGTTCCCGAGTTTCCATCCGCACAGTTTTGATTTTAGTTTCTATAATTTTTATTGTAAGATTTGAATCATTCGTGTCTTATAATAAAATTTCATAAACATTATTTCTTGCTATATTATTTTTACATAGCGGTGACCGAGTATTCCGCAGACATTTGTGATTCCTATAATAAGTCACGAAAAGTAATGTTTTATCATCTCCCCAACGCGCCATATTTGTTTAATCTGCCGCAGACTGAGAAGATCGCATTGATAATCGATACTAGCCGCGAATGACATCAGCATGCTCATAAGCAAGCCTGTTCACACATGCTCAAAAGATACCCCTTCTCATGGTGAATGACATTAGCACGCTCATAAATCAACCGGCGGTTGATTTTTGAGCGTGCTAGAAATGAGCATGGTCAATGCTAGCTATGTGCGTACACACATGCTACTACACAGTAATGGCTCACGAAGCTCAATACTGCGCATGCTCACGTGCCACTAATGAGCATGTGAAAGGTTTGTTCTGAAAGGTGAACAACTTTGTTCTGAAAGGTTGCAACTTCACAATAAGAATGTGTTCTTGAATATAATTGATGTACCTTTTTGATTTAAAATGTCGGACGATGAAAAATGATTGTACACCATATTAGACATAGAGAAACACAATACGCAATTTCTGCTTCCCATATTGGTTTTTTAGTTGCAAGTGTCTATAATACTTATATATTTCTTCAAAACATAAGAAATATATCTAGAATATATAGAATCTTAACATGGGGATCTGCCACAACAAATTATATCAACCATTTAAATATATGTATGTGTTAAATGAAACGGATATTTTATACGAACCGTATATCTCGACGTTTCGTTAAAGTCTTATCCAGCGTCATCAGGAGGGCGTCCTGTCACCGCGGGAGTGCAGGCCGAACTGATTATTTCTTCCGAGGTCGTAAATTATATGCACTTTGTTGTGTAGTGTTCACTTCTTCTGCGATAGAGGTCGCCAGTGTGCAATTGCATCAGTACACATTGTAGAAGATGAGAAATTTAAAAAAAAAAATATAGGAAAAAACTAGTCCGCCTCAGTACAGGAACCCCTAGTGAGGAGGACTAAGAACACACACATCAACAACCACTTATTGTGCATACTATTATATTACATAGGTATACTTGTATCTGAATAGAACCTATTAAAAAATAATTTAAAAATCTCTTATACTCCTGTAAAAAAAATACATTTTCAATTTTTGCAAGGTTTTTCTAATTTTATTCGACTTGTATTAAATTGAATGAATTTTTCATAATCGATATAAATTACTGTAATGATAGTTCAACATTTGAAAAAAAATAAGTCAGATATTGAAAAAAAATTAAACTTTGATATTGCATACCTCCATAAATATTGACATTATGTCATGGATGCATGAACATTTTATACTCAATATCAAGGCAAGAATCCACCTGTAGTTTTTGCTACTAGCTACGAGACACCCTGTAAAATACACCCTTATTTAAATATGTAATTAAACACCCTGTTTCAAAGGTGGGGAGGATAGGTACGCGGGTGTACACAGTTTTTTAAGATTAAGTAGAAAGAAATACTTCAACGCTAATTTGTTTAATTCTTTTTCCAGGGAGATGGGGGGGACGTGCTCCGGGCTCCAGGAAGGGGGGGACAGCTTCCTGTTGTCAGGGGCAGTCCGTGGAAGGCGGAAGAAGAAATTTAAAAAAAAAAAATGAGAGTTTTTTATTAGACTTTTTTACCCTTCCAAATTCATGTAGCAAATGAAACTTATGACGTGTAGCCGATAAGGTAGTTAGTAAAAGTGTCAAAGCTACAGAACTGATTCACTTGCAGTAGTAGATTAGCGGTCTAGCCGCGTGTAGAGTGCTCAGAGTATCGTAGACTCCAAGGAATTGGAAAAAAAACAATAAAAATTCATTTTTAAAATATTGTATTTAACAATTCAGGTGTTTATAAACTATCGTGTAAAGATTGTACAGCGTTTTATATTGGAAAAACCGGTCGAAATTTCAATGTAAGTGTTAAAGAGCATTTGAAATGTCTGATTAATCATGGTTTTTCAGAATTTGCAAATCATTTATTAGAAAATGATCATGGTTTTGATAAAAATTTATGACTTTTTACTTTACACATAAATAATTTTGATCTGAAATTGAATAATTTAGAATCATTAAAATTAGTAAAGAAAATATTATTAATAATCAAATAAATTTAACAACTAGCCCAATTCTAAAAAAATCTAATAATTGTGTGTAATCAAGAACTTCAGCAATATTTTTTTTTAATTACGCTTTAACAGGTCAGGAGGCCCAATTGCAGAAGCGAAATACATCACAAACCACCCAGGCTTGAGTAAATCACATAGATTAAAATTGTGACCTCACCGGGAATCGAACCCGGAACCATCGGTGTGGGACGCTAGTGTCATACCCACTGCACTACGAGGGAATACTAATTTAGAAAAACAAAATACATCATTGATTTTGATATTTTGACATTCATAAAACACCCTGACGACGGAAAGGTTTTTCCGAAACATGTTGGTGTAATTAATAAAATATAAGGATATACATACAAATAATAAAATCTTTTTTTTTAAATGTCAATCTACAAAGTTGCTGAATCAATTGAAAATATATATATATATATAATAATAATTTTCATTTTTTACTCCCTTTCTTTTAACTCGTAGCATCTGCCTGCTTGTCTGTCGAAAAAACTTTGGATCGATTTTTAACCCTTTTCCCGTGATTCAATCGAGCTGAAACTTTGCAGGCAGACTCGTGGCGATGATAAAAATGAAATTAATCATTATAGTATAATTTTGGATTTTTCGAAAAATTTTATTACTCCCTTTCGCAGCGTCGCCCGACTCGAGCCCAACGCGTGTGGTAAGCGCCAAACCTGTTTCAACTAGTAAATGAGAAAGGGAGTATAATAAAAACTTGGTTTTATGGGTTTGTTTTTATATGTATCTTTCTGTCGATTTAATAATAGTGTAGCGGTACCCAGCCGATCAGCCCTGTACCTACCTGTCTCCGATAGCGAGCATCTTTATTAGGTTAATATAAACAAACCGTGCCGCAACGTAAACATATGAAAACAAAGGGTTAGAGCTACGGACACGGCGAAGCTACACCAGTCGGACCTCTGCCGTAACATTAGACAGACCTCCGCGCGTCATCTATTTATTTTTTCATCATTTATATCATTTACTTGTACATTTTCACTTGCTCCCGGGGCATATCTCCGGGAAGAAATAAACATTAACAACAGAGCCCTTTCATTCCAACTACCCGCGAACCTTGCCTAAAAATATATTTATTATTATGATCTAAAACATAATTGATTGTGAGGAATAGGGTGAACGGTGCTTTGAATGCAATAATCTCGTAATGGAATTCTGGTACCAACACTGATGTATGGAAGAAGCTGGCAGAAGAGGAATGAAAGTAGACTGAATGCAGTAAAGATGAGATCCCTCAGACGTATGTGCGGCAAATCCATTTATGATAAAGTAAAGAATGAAGATATTAGGAATGATTATAAAGATGATCTTAGCATAATTAATATAATTAAAAAGGTTCGCTCATTGGTTTGGGCATGTTGAGCGAATGAATGAGGATAGAAAGGTAAGAAAGATATACAACGCAAGTGTTGACGGTAACAGAAAGGGAGGGCGACCGCGGAAGACATGGCACGACCAGATTAACCAGACACTGGAAGATGGTCCCGTTAAAAGACAATCGTCGAGCTTGCATGCGAAGATGTATGAATGTGGATGAAGCGAGAGCTGTATGTCAAAGAAAGAATAGTGTGGCTCGCGTAAGTAAGTAAGTAAGAACACAACTACTAGATTTTTCCACAGAGGGATAATCATTAATTAATATGAATTATATGGTGATCCATCCGATACGCCGGATTTCATTTTTATATGAAACTTACCAAATTAGTACGTGATTAGGCAATTTTTATTGATTTATAAAGTTACATGTTGAGATTACTTATAACGTTGGTCAAATGACCGCCGCGACTGCGTTGGCATATCCTGACCCAATTGATAAAATTTTTGAAGATTATTTGCAAGGCAGTTCGCTCAATTTCAGCAATAAAGCGTTGGATTACTTTTTTTAGTTCAGGAATTGTTTGTGGTTTGCTTGTATAGACAATGGAGTTCACAAAACTTCAGATAAAAAAATCGCATTGCGTCAAGTCGCATAAGGATGGAGGTGAAGGTCCTTAGTGATAATTCCTTGCAAACTGGTTCTGCAATGTTGTTGCAATGTTCCTGGATTCCCATCGATACTTTCACGACGACCGCACAGTATGAGGACGCGTTGTTCATAACCAAACCAGTTTCCTCGATTTTTAAAATTAATCTTCGAATGATGCACTCATTAATTGAAATATGAATACCGAGAATTCTACAAACTTTTCCAACGCCTCTTTTTCTTATAGCAATCAATTTTTAATAACTTCAATGACAGCAGATGAAAAATGTCGAATATTATGGTTGCCAAATATAATATAAAAGAATTGTGGGATATTTAAATCCGGCGTATCCGATGGGCCACCCTGTATTTGGGAAGCATGTATGGAAATCTTTAGTAGATGACCACATGAAAAATGTCAAACATTATGGTTGCCAAATGTAGTATAAAAGAATTGTGGATATTTAAATCCGGCGTATCCGATGGGCCACCCTGTATTTGGGAAGCATGTATGGAAATCTTTAGTAGATGACCACATGAAAAATGTCAAACATTATGGTTGCCAAATGTAATTTTAAAAAATTGTGGGATATATACATCCGGCGTATCCGATGGGCCATCCTGTATATGGGAAAGCATGTATGGAAGTCATTACTGGATGACCACAAGGCATACCGAAGTATTTGACCAGGCGACTCCAGGCATTCGAGATGTGGATCTACAGAAGATTACTCAAAATAAGCTGGGTGGACAGAGTTACCAATGAAGATGTTATGGTTCAATATGAATATCTATGAATATCTCGGACATGTGATGAGACATCCAGAAAAGTAGGAGATCTTGCAGCTCATGATGCAGGAAGGATTGCAGGAAGTCGAGGCCCTGGAAGAAGGAAGACATCATGGTCAGTCTACTGTAGAGCTATTCCGAGCTGCAGTAAATAAAGTTCTTGTAGGCATATTTAACTGTAAATAGTTACGGATATTTTATACGAACCGTATGTTTTTCCGAGAGACGATTCTCGACGTTTCGTTGAAGTCACATTTAACGTCATCAGGAGAAGGACCTGTACCCGCGGAGGTATAGGGCGGACTGAATAGTGTTTCCGGGGACGTAAATTATATGCACTTTGTTGTGGAGTGTTCACTTCTTCTACGACAGAGGTCGCCAGTGTGCAATATGTACTAGTTACGTCGGCGGACTTTTCTGCGACGTCTCTCAAAGGTTGAATCAAAGTTGTGAGAACAGTTAAATATGTCAAACGACCGTTATAGGTAATAACTTAAGTCTTTAATTCTTATAGGCAACATGGATAGGAACAAGAATAAGAGAATACAGGGCTTACGATCTATCTTGGCTGGTCTAAGTAATTGCACCCGAGAACAAACACACACATCTGTCAATCTGCTATTCGACGAATACGAATATTCGTATTCGTGGAATAGTAGATATTTACCGAATATTCGTACACGCCGAATATCGTCACGAATATTAAAAACGAATTATTTATAACTGAACGCAACGCAAATTACGGTTTGGCTGTGCACCGTGTATCCGAACACACCTACGCACTCTATTATCAGGGATTCCCCTAACATTGAATGAATGGATTTGTTGAGTTTTCAAGTTGTCAATTGTTACTTTTTTCACAGCAAACATGAGTTCATTCATCTAGTTTCGTTTTGTTATTAATAAGGTTAGGTGCTCATGTAGTTTATGTTTTGTAATACGTATCGTTGGTTCCATTTTATTTCCGTTGTGTGTAACAGTGTTAACTCTTATTAAATAATTTCAAATGAAATCTAATAAAATGACCTCTTGTAAGCGTGAAAAAAGTGATATTTATTTTCGACCGCTGGGAATGTACAAAGGTATAAAAGAAATGTTGTGCTTTTTGAATAAAAATTTGCCGGTGGTAAATTTTAATTATTAAATCTCTTCGTAAAAAGAGAACAGTGGTGTATTATTCATTACCTTTTTGAATTGTTCGTTTTCGTATTCGCGAAAGTAGTATTCGTTGCATCACTAATATATAGTGACCAGACTAATATATAGTGGAAATATTAATAATTATTTTTTAAAAAAAACTATGCTCCGTACAATAAATAATGCATTAAAAATTGTGAAATACGTAAATAAAGTGTGGACTTCTGATGAATCACAATTAAGTGTTGAGACTATGAACGCCATATTATGTGTGAAATGTGATTTAACAAATTATTGCAAAAAATTTCGGTAGTTAGTAACTAAAATATCACTATTTAGTAAAAAAATCACTATTACTAGCGACATCTGTGAAATTATACCTAAAACTTTTAATGCAGTAACACATATCGCGATCAATTATCAAAGACGCGAATCATTTATGAAACAGATTTCTTTTGAGCGTTTCTGAAGTTTGGCAGAACAAACACCGAACGTGTCATTTTTTATCTCGAGTTTTGGGTTTCGCTGGTGCTGTCACGTCGGCCGGTGTGGGATTAAAATCTTACATTGTTTTAGAGAAAATCTGTGCCTTCGTAAGTATTTTATAAATATTTTAATTAAATATCTTGCCCACTTATCGAATGTACGCGTGTCATTCTCTTCCACGTATTTTTGTGTTCCTTTTGCGTTGAGGTTATGAAACTATTTATATCAAAAAAACCTAAGATAAACTTGTGATATCAGATAAAAATACTTTCTGGAGTGGACCGCCTCAACCGCAAACTCCTGCCGACGGCGTAAATAACAATGTCATTTTAAAAATGTCATTTTTTCTTTGCAGATAATATAGTATAAAATGGTCGTCGACGAAAATCCCGCAGCGGCCGTGGAGGGCGATGCCGCCCAAAGTAAAAAGGCCGCTAAAAAGCTGGCCAAAGAAGCCGAAAAGAAACAGAAGAAGGCCGAGCACAAGGTGAGATTATTTTATTATATTATTAAACAGCTTATTGCGCAATATTTGTGCGTTGATAATAATGATAACTGACGCAATGTTATTGACAGAAAACGCAATCCTTGTAATTGTATTTACTTCTATTACTGAGATAAAAGTTACAAAAAAATTGCGCTGAACTAATATAAGAAACATGGTGGCAAATAACTTTTATCCTTTTGTAGGGTATTGTTTATTTAGTAACGGAACAAAATTTATATCGATATCAGTGAACTCATCATTGTAAGCTTGGAACATTCTCACTATAGGAAAGCTTAGAGCTAAACTTGAAATGCTGTATATGTTTGGACGTTCTTATGGTGGAATGTGTGAATGTTCTTCTTCAACTTTATTTATACTCAAGAGTTGGTGCAGGAGTTTCCTCTTGTGTTGCTGAATTCCAGCTATCCAGATAGTTTCGGGGGTCTTCCTGGTGGGTGCAGTCCATCCGATACATTTATTTTCGCGGAGCTATGTATGTAATCTTGTTGTACTCATTCCCTGTACGTATTGGTGCCAGTATCGTCGACGCTGTCTCTTTGAGACTTCTATAATTTATTATAATTAATAATTATCCCTATGTGGACGAAATCCAGTAACTGTATTCTCAGAATGTACATATAAGAATATTATTATAAAATATATATTCGATTATAACAATAATTGATAAATGAGATCTAACTGTTGTCTAGTATACCGATGGTTGCCCGTTGAATCGCAAAAAATCAGTTACCAATGGTTAATACAATCGGATGGAGTTCTACCTTCTCTTGAAGAAAGCCTGTGCTTTTGAGAGTGTTGTAGAGTTATGTATTGAAAAAAGTGAATTTTAGAAATATCTCCTCATGTATAACTAGGTATCGATAATGATCAATTGAACATGCCGACAGATGGCATTCCATCACGCAAATATTATAAAATTATCCTAATAGGAATAATGCTTCATGACTGTAAAGCAAGTTTAGAGAAAATACATTCTATAGTAGTGTCCCAGCGCTGAATCCGAGGAGAGTTCTGCAAAAATAATTTTATACAAAAATATTACTACTGTACCTTTTCGGCTGCTGATCTGGCTGAATAGGCTATGCACAACTCGTATTATTACCAGGGACAGCAATCCTTACTCTTCCCGAACCCTCTCAGCGAGACGCATATTTGATATAATTACGTTGCAGTAAAGAATGATTTTGACTGCGCGGGCATTTTTATAAGTTCCCGCCACTAGGGATGGGATAGCTTCTAGTATTGTGCAGTCTTCATTGACATGCAATCATATTCGTCATTACTTAAATTGTATATATGTGTAATTTTATCTTTCCTGAACTATTTTGCAATGTTGCAGTTTTTTATCAAATATTGAAGTAAAATGACTTAACTATCTTGCATTTCTTTTGAATTGAGGTAATAAAACTGTTTTTATAAAAAAAATATCTAGTATAAATTTGTTATCTGATAAAAGTAATTTTTGGGTTGCACTGTCTCAAACGTAAACGCCTGGCGTCAGTGTGAAGTGAATATCATTTTAACGCAGTCTGCTTTGGTACAGAGAATATAATTGAAAATGGTATGAAAAAATATTATTTCATTTTAGTAAATCTGATAAATGTTGCAAGAGAAGAATATTGAACATAATATTTGACAAAATTCTATTGAGTGACTTTGATACAAAGTTTTTTTTATATCTATACAATTTATAGATGTATTGTTTTTTAATTTAATTTAATATATGGTACAAATACAAATCTTACATATTTACATATTAAATTGATTTTTTTTTTAAATTCGTGTAGACCTCATCAGACAAGAGAAGCTCTTGAGTCTGATGAGGGAGCGTCAGTTCTTATTTTGTATATAGGTACATATGCGAGTCATTTAATAATATGGTAATAAAAGGTAATTTGATAATGAAATGTTGGAAGTATTTTGAAAAAGCTATAAGTTTAAATGATTTATGAATTCAAGTTGGATTTTAGGACGGTTTTAATTTTTTTAATTTTCTCTGGAAGGTTATTGATGCAGCGTATCTCGATAGGTAAATTATTGTAGTAGTTAATGGCTTTATCTATATAGTGGTTCTGCATTTGGGTTGTTTTAAATTTAGGTATTATGAATTGGTTTCCATTTCACACAAGCTTGAAATATTCCCGGTTTTCTGTAAGGTTTTTTTCTTTGCATATTTTCAATATGGAAACTTGCTTGAAAATATTATCCACGTTTGGTACTGGAAACAATTTACAAAGATCTTTTGTTGAAAAGGTAGATTTTTTTTTCAGTATTACTTTAATAATGATCCTTTGTGATATTTTTACTGAGTTTAGATTTTTTTTTATAAGAACCTCCCCATCCGATAATGCCGTATATGAGCAGAGAGTGAACAGTGGTTATATTGTTTTATGATTTGTATTTAATTCATGATGGACAATGCACAGCGACAGACATTTAAGCCGGTTTTTACAGATTTTTCATAAGTTATTAATATCAAGTACTTTTTCTGTCTTTTAAGCTTAAAATATGAAATTCCTCAGGCAGCAACACAGCCGCAGGGGGGCGAAGCGGATGAGCAGTCGGTAGACTATTCCGCGGGCAAGTACGGAGTCGTCAAGCTCATCCAGTCCACGGGGGAGAACCGCGACAGGGTGTACACCGACATCAAGGACCTGGATGGAGGCGCTGCCGGGAAATCCGTCTGGATCAGAGGTGAGTGTTTTTACTGAAGATTATCTTACCGACTTGTCTAAACACTGTAAACTATCTGCATCTCTGGCTGCGTAGTGGTAAATTTCCTCGACGACATTTTCCAGAATCCTGGTTTATATATTGGTGGAAATGAAAAGCAAACGGTCTACCGTATCTACCATCGACTAGGGTACGCACAGGTTTAGTTGTAGAGGCGGACATTTATTTATTTATTTATTTTAGGAAAAATTAGCAGCAAATCTTAAATTAACATAAAAGAGATAAAAAATAATAAATTATGCCAATTATAAACTTTCCACTTAATTATTTAAGATATTAGCAAAGTGTGACATTAAGACAATTTATTATCTCATTATACAGGGTGTACCAGAGCTAGCAGCAGAAACTTGGCCTGTAGATTCCTGCCTATGCTATGAGTCGAAAATGTTCAAGCAACCATGACCCAATGTCAATTGCTATGGAGATATACAATATGAAAGTTTGCATTTTTTTTCCAATATTTCTGACTTATTTTTTGCCTAAAGTTGAACTATCATTACAGTCACTTATGTCGATTATGAAAAATTCATTCGCTTTAATACAAGTCGAATAAAATGATAAAAACGTTGCAAAAATTGAAAAAAAGAAATTTTACAAGGTTTTTATCATTTAATTTAAGTTGTATTGAATCAAAATTTTTTTTCATAATCGATATAAGTTACTGAAATGATAGTTCTTCTTTTTGCAAAAAATAAGTCAGAAATATTGAAAAAACAATGCAAACTTTGATATTGCATATCTCCATAACTATTGATATTAGGTCATGGTTGCTTGAACATTTTAGACTCATAACATAGGCAGGAATCTACCGGCCAAGTTTCTGCTGCTAGCACTGGTACACCCTGTGTATTGATAAGGGGGACTTCTATAACTTCAGGAGTTTGCCATTTAACTTTGCCTAACTTGTGCGAAATATTCTCAACTATTTAGATAAATTATAGAAGTTTCACAGAGATAAAGTTATTTAGTATTTATATAGGATGGCCCAGGGCTTACGACCTCTATAAGCTGGCCTATGTGATCACTCTACATAATGCAACGTTTATAGCATAGTCCCCCTCCCCTGTAGTATATGAAAGATTTTCAGATTTGGAAAATATATTTCTCGACTTTAAAAAATTTGATAATGTGTGGATGTTGGATGTGGACTACTTACTGAAAGCAACCTATATCTATCAAATTGAAATTTTAATTAAAAAGTAATGGACGATTGAAGAAATCAACATTACATTCACATGATAATAGTTAATGTAAAAAAACAACTGCTAGTAATTTTTAACCTCTCTCTGTTTTTGAGGTCATCCGTTAAAATATTTGATTGTCTCATTCCAGGACGCCTGCACACGTCCCGCGCCAAGGGAAAGCAGTGCTTCGTCGTGCTGCGCCAGCAGTCCTCGACGGTGCAGTGCCTGGTGGTGGTCACCGATTCAGTCAGCAAGCAGATGGTCAAGTTCGCCGGAGGGTGAGTGTCCCTTATACGGCTCGGGTGCAGCCGAATAATGCGGCCTATCTAATCAGCAACCTTACGTACAAATTAGTAAGAAAGCTGAAGTGCCAGGCGTGGCCCTGGCTTAAGTGGCAATAAATGGATATTATCTGATTTTTTATCTTCAAAACTGTTGTAAAAATATGTCAAATTTCTTAGGAATTTAGGTGATATCAAGAAAGCATATATTTTTCAGAACTACTATCAATTTGAAAGGAATTAGTGATAAAAAATTACTTTTTAAAAAGTAACCCATAAAAACCAAGTTTTTACTATACTCCCTCTCTTTGTAAAATATAACCATAATTAAAGACGAATTAAAACATATAACATAACACTAAACTTACAGAAATTTAATATATTTCTAAAATGTCAGATGTTTTGAGACGTCAAGATTTTGATAGATTCAATTATCATCAATATCGTACCTTATGAATTTCCAGCGTCAAATGATTTAGTCAGAATCAGATTTGAGTAATGTAGAATTCTTCAAAACTAAGCAGAAATCTAAAAGAAATTAATTATTATTTGATTTTTTCCCAAAAAACCCAATTCTGCTGTCATCTGTGAACCAATTGTTTTGTAAATTTTAGAAATTGGTAGTATTGTACTTATTATACCGATGGAGTAATTCAAATTTAGAAAATATTCCGCGACGTTATCGGGCCGCCGCGCCGTTGCTAATCAAACTTCTCTAATGATTCCAATTTGAAAAAAACCAATAAAATTTCTAAAAATCCGAAATTATACTATAATTATTAATTTTTTTTAACGAAAATTTGATAGATCTTCTTGATCGTCGCCACGAGTGTGCTTGCCAAGTTTCAGCTCGATTGGATCACGGGAAAGGGGTTAAAAATCCATCCAAAGTTTTTGTTGACGGCAAGCAAGCAGACGCCACGAGTTAATATAAAGGGAGTAATTAAGAGGTACATACATCATACTACAGGCCCACCCTAATATATGGCCATCAAATTTGGATCCTGATGGAGAGAGTGAGAGCAAGGATCCAGGCCGCCGACATGAGTTTTCTAAGGGGGGGAGCGGGAGTCACACTGGTGGACAGAGTGAGAAGTGCCGACATAAGGCACACACTCGGCATGGAGCCCCTACTCCTGCATATAGAAAAATCACAAATTAGGTGGCTTGGACTATCAAGAAGAATCCTCTTGGCAACCCGGTGGATCGCCCCAGATTAAACTGAGATAAGCAACAAAAAAATGTGTATGAAAACTGAATGGGTCTGAACTGGTTGAATCATGCGGAAGCAGCGCAAGACAGGGGAATATGGAAACGCCTTGTCGAGCCTTTGGGCACCCGACCCTGCTAGGACAAAGGGGTGAAGATGATGATGATGGTGGGTGTCTCATAGCATAGCAGTTTTGAATAGTAAATATTCTTTACATTTTGAGTGAAATGTCGAGTGTTACGGAGATAAGCGACATCAAAGTTTGCAATATTTTTGACTTATTTTAGGTAAAAGGTTGGACGGACTATCACTACAGTAACTTATATGGAATATTAAAAATATATTTGCTTTGATACAAATCAAATAAAATTATTAAAACCTTCAAAAATTTGAAAAAAAAAATTACGTAAAGTTGTTGTCATTTTATTTGACTTGTATCAAAAAATAAATGATTATAATATTCCATATAAATTACTGTAGTTATAGTCCAACCTTTTACTGAATGTAGGTCAAAAATATTTTTAAAAAAATGCAAACTTTGATCTCGCTTATCTCTGTAACTTTAGACATTTCACCCAAAGTGTAAACAATATTTTCGTTTCAAAATTGCCTGAAAAAGACTTCCGCGAAATTGTTGCTACTCTCTATGAAACACCCTGTATATATGTCAGCTTTGCAGACCTTGTTTCGTATGCGAGTTGTAATTCTATGCCATCTGTGATTGAAATTTATCATCCCCATAAACCAATATTGGTGTCGCCAAAATTAACGTAAATTTTTCAACCTGATAATTAATTAATTAATTTGTTAACAATTCACAGAACTTTGTTCTGAAATTGAAGCTTCGCAATAATAATGCGTTTTCTTTAATATCTAATAAGTTACCTTTTACAGAGTATCCAAGGAGTCCATCGTGGATGTGGAGGCGACCGTCGTACGCGTGACCGTGCCCGTCGAGTCCTGCACCCAAAAGCTCGTGGAGCTTCATGCCACTCAATTCTTCCTCATCTCGGCAGCCAAAAGCCAACTTCCCCTCCTGCTGGAAGACGCTTCGCGGCCGGAGAAGTCTGATGTAGGTTTTTTAAATTGCAGTGTGAAAAGGGGCTGTTTTTGTGAATTCTTTTAAGAAAACCTATACAAATTATGGTATTTGTATCATTTGTACATGAAAGTACTTACTTTTAAGAATATGTAAAAAAAAAAAATTTTAAATATTCAACATTGGCGGATAATTCTTGGGTTTTATCGACTGCCAAAAAAAAAAGGTCCACCACGGTGACCACTCCCATTTCATCTGTAATCAACAGAATAAAAAAAACAAAAAGATTATCAAAGTTGACACTATAATTTAGTCTTTGATGTAGGGGTTTTTGAAAATATAGATTTCAGGCAAGATGGCGGGCGTTTGAATTTAAAATAGCGTTTTTAGGGAAAAATTCGGGTTTATTATGCCGATAACAAAAAAACTAAGTCACTTAAAAAAAATCGTACGACAAAGACTATATAATTATGTATAGAATAACCACTGAAATTTCAAATTGATCAGTTTCTAGTAAAACGCGCTTGAAAATTGAGAAATATATGAAAATAAACAAAGAGTAGCCATTTTTTTGAATTTTAGCTTGAAATTTTCACCAGGCATTCTTAAGACCTCAAGCTTTAAGAAAATGCAAAAATTTTAAAAACTATTTTTTCAAAATGTCTAGGTAGGTATTCCCTCTTAAGTACCTACCACATATTGTTACACAACCACCTGTTATGCGTCTGTAGGACTCCAGAGTAAAATAATTTACGATGGTAAAATTTGGTAAGAAAGGTTTTGTTTTTAATTAAAATTCTATTGAGGAACATATTAAACTCTTTATTAGAAAAAAAGGCACATGAAAATAAAAAAAATTCTTCAAATTTCTAATAATTGTCAATATCTCTTATTTCAGGCTTGCAATCTAACATACATATTTGGAAAATGAGATACACAAAAATTATCACATAGAATAGAAACTTCTTTCTACTTTTTTTAATCTTAAAGAACTAACAAACGTAGAAAAAAATAAAATTCTTAATAAATTGCTGATATTCATAATTGATAAGTAACTCTGGCTGTTTTGTGCATAATAAGATCAGATAGATTAAAAAACATCAAAATTTCTAAAATTCTACACATATATCCACTTTACAGTTATTAGAAATTGGCATTAATATATTATTTGTAATTCTTTAAAGTAAAGATCATTCTAGGCTTTGTGTACATTTGATTATTCCATTTTTAGACAAAAGTGCTTTTAACTCAGTTTGATTTTTTTATAACTACATTCAATTAATCGTGTCATTTCAATTCATGTTCCTAGGACCCGGAAGCCCTGAAGATCCGAGTGAACCAGGATACGAGACTGGATAACAGAGTGCTGGATCTGAGGACGCCGGCCAACCAGGCCATCTTCCGGCTAGAGGCCGGAGTTTGCAAGCTCTTCAGGGACATACTCACCGACAAAGGTAACCAGAGTATTGAAATAACTCCTTTTGAACTTATGTTGCCATGATCTACGTTGTTTCCCAAATTTTAAATCGTTAAATATGTTAAAGATTCTCCACTATTGCGGAGGTGCATTATTTTATATATATTTTTACTACTACAAGAACGTTTTGTTTAGAATCTATCAGTGATAAAATTTCACGAAATTCGTAAATTGCAATCTTCGGAACAGTTGGAGTGACACGTCAAAGCATGATGGAGGACCGAAAATTGTGGTAGTCGTGGGAAGGCTTTCATCCTACAGTGAGTTGATGGCTGATGACAATGATTTCTGAAACAGTTAAGTTCATGCGAGTTTTCTTCATTCAATTTTTGAATAGAAAATATTCTTTACACTTTGGGTGAAATCTCAAAAATGTCAAGAAGTTTTTGCCACTACCTACAAGACATCCTGTATACAATTCACACCATTTTTTTTTTAAATACCTCAAAGTATTATGGAGGAAGTTTTTTTTATTTGATATGCCATTAATAAGCAGGTGACTCTTCTAAATCGTGTTTTGGTTTTCAGGATTCGTGGAGATCCACACGCCGAAGATAATATCGGCGGCATCGGAGGGCGGAGCCAACGTGTTCACGGTCAGCTACTTCAAGACCTCCGCGTACCTCGCGCAGAGCCCGCAGCTGTACAAGCAGATGGCCATCGCCGCCGACTTTGACAAGGTCCGGTATTGGATTATTTTCTAACTCTGTAAGAGAGAATCGTGTTATGAAAATAGTATTCAAAGTATTCACCCTGTATTCAAAGCTACAAGTTATCTTTAAGAATATTGTTTAATATTCCACATTTAAAGTATATAGATATCATTACCAGCTGCGAAATCTATGTATACTGTTTCACGAGAAGAGACAACAGATGTCACTAGCAGAGTCCCTTCAAATATATGGAAGGTTTCAATTTGGAACATAAACAGTAATCCCTCTCCACTTCGCGCTTCTAATTTCACGGCTTCACTCTATCATGATTTTTTTCAAATATTGTCATACGGATGACTTTTAGTATAAGTCATATTTTTAAATGTTGTGTTCTTACCAGCTGCGACAACGTTATGTTATTGCCGGCTAGTAACGATGTAATATCGCGTCTTATCCTGGTTACGGGGTCGATCTCCAATGTCACTCGGTGGTAGAGTTACAGTTCATTCAGATGGCGTTATACAATGTAAGACAGATACTCAGCGCGCGAACCGTATCACTCTGTGGTCTAGCTAAGTCTGTCGCACACGGCAATACCGCCGACCTTCCACGCTGTCTCTTTCGCTCGCTCTCTTTCGCACATTCCACAGACACTACATTAAAAGTTCTTACTGTTGTCTTAAATCTCGAATTCAGTACATTCTTAATTTGTAATGTTCGGTGACTGCGTTCAAAATATTTTTTTGATACTGTTGCCTCTGCTTTTGTACCCCTCACATCTTTTAATTTGTTAATATTTCCGTTTGCAGGTGTTCACGGTAGGAGCGGTGTTTCGCGCCGAGGATTCCAACACCCACCGTCACCTGACGGAGTTCGTGGGGCTGGATCTGGAGATGGCATTCAAGTTCCACTACCACGAGGTGCTGGACACCATCGGAGACACCTTCACGGCCATGTTCAGGGGCCTGAGAGACAAGTGAGCCCACGTCTTTATTTTATCACGGGCTTTTAAATTTCAAATTAGGGAAGTAGAATTTAGTAAAAAGCTTTCAAAATATCAATACACTTTATAAATTAACATCAAATGCATTTTCACAAAAAATGTTTAAACATGTATATTTGGCCAATGTTTCACTAATTTATTATCAGACATTATTTCTTCGGTAAAATTAAATATAAATTGGTAAAAAAAATCAAAAAGTCCGCCTTGTAGCTCTTCATGTTTCGCTGCGCGAATGCACCATCGTGTATTGCTTTCATTCAACTTGTGAAAGAATGCTTCGATTTTGGCATTGGATATTTTTTCGCGATCTTTCTCTTCTCTATTGTCCACATCTTTAATCAAGAATATTTTGAATTAAACAGTTAATGTTTTATATGTTTTGCGAACTGATACAAATTTGAATTCATAATGAAACACTAGCGACAATTAAATACGTAATAGGCTAAAATGTAAAATAAGGAAGGAAATATGCAATGTTCTTTATGTTTCTGTCTAAAATCTCAAAAGAGCGTCAGTCACCAGTTATGAGACACCTGTTTTTTTTCAGCTATGCAGCGGAAATAGCTGCAGTCGGTCAGCAATACAACGTGGAGCCGTTCAAGTTCCTGGATCCGCCTCTGAGACTGGAGTTCCACCAGGCCGTGGAGATGCTCAAGGAGGCAGGTTCGTTATCAAAGCCCATGCCTTGTATTTCTTTTTGCCTACGTTCCTCTAAAATTTCAAATATTACACTGACATAAATAAATATTACCTGTCTGTTTTTAAATGTTTTAGTAATCACAGATTAAGGTACTAATATACATGCTCATTAGTGGCACGTGAGCATGCGCAGTATTGAGCTTCTTGAGCTATTGCTATTTAGTATCATGTGATTTATGAGCATGCTCATTTGATTTGCGGGTGGAGGGGTATCTTTTGAGCAAGTGTGAGCAGGCTTGCTTATGAAAATGCTAATGTCATTCACAGCTAGTATCGATTATCAGTGCGATCTTCTCAGTCCACGACAGATGAAACAAATATGGCGCGCTGGGGAGATGACAAAACATTACTTTTCGGGACTTATTATAGGAATCGCAAATGTCTGTGGAATACTCGGTCACTGCTATGTAAAAATAATATAGCAAGAAATAATGTTTATGAAACTTTTTTAAAATGAATGATTCAAATCTTACAATAAAAATTATAAAAACTAAAATGAAAAATGTGCGGGTGGAAACTCGGGAACTGTTTTGATTTATTGGTTCACTTTAATTTCCTGTTTCAGTTTGCAAAGTTTCTATTTTGAAAAAGAGCGTCTCTATTCTATGACAAGAGTACGCCACTAATAAGCAAGTGTGTTTGATTGTTAGCTTTGGCATGCTTATTTATGACCAGGCTTAAAATAAGCGTGCTAATAATGAGCAAGTGTGTACAAGTTATTCTATGACAAGAGCATGCCAGTAATAAGCATGTGTGTTTGATTATTAGCTTTCAGCTCATGAATGAGCATACAAAAAAAAAGCATGATAATAACAAGCAAGTCTGTACAGTTATTAGAGCATGCTAGTTTTAAACATGCTCAAAAATAAGCATGTGTATCAATACCTTTATGGTGGACTGTCGTAAATCTTCATTTTTTATTTTCGAGTGTTGGGATAAAAATCATCAAACAATATTGCTAATTTTTTTTGAGGACTTTATGGCCCGTTCCAGTGAGACCATATAAATTATAATAAATTTATTATAATTTTATATAATTTTGCCTTTTTATCAAATGTTATGCAATTTCATGACAATTTTTTACTTGCGAATCCTCTAACAAAACATAAAATATGACGTCACTGTCGGATGATTTTTTTCAGGTGTCACGATAGGACGAGAAGACGATCTTTCTACTCCTGACGAGAAGTTCTTGGGAAAACTGGTGAAGGCCAAATACGATACCGACTTCTACATGCTGGACAAGTATCCGCTCGCCGTGAGACCGTTCTACACCATGCCGGATGCCAATGACAAGGTATTTAGTCTGAATATAACAACGCCGAGTTCCGTCTCTACTGAACCAAATTTGAACAAGAATTTTTCAACGAAGTTTTAGTAAATTTATTTGACTTGTATTAAAGCGAATGTATTTATAATTGTAGGAGCAAGTAGAAGAGTTTGTGTATTTGACAGAATAGGGAAGGCTGATAAAGAGTGAACGGTGCTTTGATCGCAATAATTTCTAATAGAAATATAGCGGTAGACAATGGGAGTCTGGTACCAACACTGAAGCCAGCAGACGAGATGAGATCACTAAGACATATGTGTGGAAAATCCATTTATGATAGAGTAAAGTGATAGGTCTGCTCTGTACTAACTACTACAATGTAGTACTACACTACATTGAAGATACACTTCATTTTAAAGCTAATACTACAAAGTACATACACTTCAAAGTTATTGAAAGTATGAGTAATTTTAATGTGAAATTTTTAGAAAGTTGATGTAGATATATGAAGAAATTTTTGAGAATCTAAACAACCCCCCCCCCCCCCCATGGATTGAAAAATGTTGGGACTGAATGAAGAAATCTTTTTTTTTTAGGTCGCCAAATATTACTTTGGGAAAAATATCGGCATTTGTGTTAAATATTTTTCTCATTGACACAATTTTGTAGTACTGCAATAATTCACTTCATTAATACTACAATTACTTCACTTCATTAGTACTACAATTTCATAGTACTATAATTAGTTTACTTCATGTATTTTTTACTATAAATGTAGTGTACACTTTGTAGCCTTCAAACTGGTGAACGTGTGTGTGTGTATTGTAGTCTTCATTTTGAAATGTAGTTTTTCCCTTCGCTACTAAGCACAGTTAATAGAATGAAAAAGGGTCGCTCAGATGGTTTGGTCAGCATGTTGAGCAAATGAAATGACGCAAGTATTGACGGCACCAGAGAGGACGACGGCGGAAGACGTGGCTTGACCAGACTAACCAGATACCGGAGGACGGTTCTGTTAGGAACCTCAACAATCGTCGAGCTTGTATATGAAGATGTATGAGTGGCGCTCTATTCTCTCCGCCTAAACGGTGTGATAGTAAGTCTCTATTTTTTTTCAATCTCTTGAAAGTGGCAAATAACCAATGTATCGTTTATTCCAGATTTCGTCGAATTCGTACGACATGTTCATGAGGGGTGAAGAGATATTGTCCGGAGCGCAGAGGATCCACGACCCCGAGTTCCTGACGGAGCGAGCCCTGCACCATAAGATAGGTGGGTAGCCCAATTGTTTATTGGTTGTTCACACAAAGCACCGGAATGTACAGGGTTGTTTGGAAAACATTGACCTCGCGGGACTATATTCCTGCCTTGATGAGTCAAAAATGTCCAAGCAGCCATGACCTCATTTGCATTTTTTTTCAATATTTCGACTTATTTTTTACAAAATATTGAACTATCTTTACAAAGACAGGACAGTACTAATTAAAATTGTATTATTTTAATTTTCAGACATCTCCAAGATCGCCGCCTACATTGATTCCTTCAGACTAGGATGCCCTCCGCACGCCGGTAAGTCAACTTCCAAACGGAATTCAGATCGGATCAGATATTACCGTATTTACAATAAATCAGACATGATGACAGTATTAAAGAATAAAAGATTTTAGAGAAGATCATATTTTAAAGGATTCTAAAAAAATTATCCAGTTTTAATATACACATTGAGATTAATAAAATTTTCAATAAAATAAAAGTATATAATTCTGCTTTCGGCCATTTTAACTAAAACACCGGTCAGAGCGAATGACCCATCACCGTGTCTCTTGTCATTGACACAATGCAATGTTTACTTAGGCTTGACGTCACGTAGACACCATGACACCTGGGGGCGTTTACGCACGATATTAAAAATCAGTAGATGAAAATGCAATTAACTAACTAACTAACTTGCCGTCACGCCGTTTGACCGTGGGGGTAGGCAGAGAGGATAGAGTGCCATACTCTTCTGTCCTGACATACAACTTTCGCTTCATCTACCTTCGTACATCTTCGCATGCAAGCTCGACGGTTGTTGAGGCTTCTAACAGGACCATCATCCAGTATCTGGTTAATCCGGTCAGGCCACGTCTTCCTCTCTTTCTGGCGCCGTCAACACTTGCGTTATATATCTTTCTTACCATTCTTTCCTCATTCATTCGCTCAACATACCCAAACCACCTGAGCGACCCTATTTTTATTCTATGTATTATGCTACGATCAGCTTTACATTCATTCCTAATATCTTCATTCTTTACTCTATCATACATAGATTTGCCACACACACGTAATTAAATTAAATGCAATTATTTGCGTAAAAATTTGTTTATTACTGAAATAATGTTATTTTCGGTAATAGTAGACATGTACCTACATTATTTCAAAATCTGTCACGCCTATTCTAAATTTTATAAATAATAGTTTTGAAATTAGAACGCCATTCGGTAGTTAAAAAATCCCCACAATAATTTTTAAATTTTTAAAGTAATTTGTTTCGTGTAAAGTGTACTCAAATGAATTGGTAATGTTTCTTAAATGACAATATACCTTCTTCTTCTACCCATCATCCTATTGGGTCGCGGTCTCTGCGCCGCATAGGAGGTTCCAACTCTTCCTATCTTGGGCTGCACTCTCCATGTCAGCCCAATTTAGTTGCAACCAGCAGTCCTCCAACTCCTAGGATGGCCCCTCGGTCTTCTGCCTCCTGGTCTTGCCTAAAATATCTGCTTTAGCAGTCTATCTGCCGGCATCCGCAAGAATATGTTCCAGCCACCGTAGCTGTAATTTATCGATAAATGTCAATAAGCATTCCACTTCGAGATTCTCTTATTTGATTCTGTCCTTTCTGGTAACTCATACTATTCCTCGTAGAAATCCCATCCCGGCGGCCTGTAGCCTTATGCGGGTTTGTGGTTGAGGAAGCAATTTCTGCATTAAAAAAAAATCTTTGTACTTTTCAGTGGCACGTTACTTGGGTTTAACTAATAATGTTGTCTTCGTATATCCTCAGGTGGCGGAATCGGGATGGAGCGCGTGGTGATGCTCTACCTCGGTCTGGACAACATCCGCAAGACCAGCATGTTCCCCAGGGACCCCAAACGACTCACCCCTTAGAAGAAGCTGCAGCAGCGCCCGCAAGAACAAATTCATATTTTATATCCAGCCTTTCAGTGACTAACCATTTGTAAATTTTTTTTATATTGAGCAAATAAAAACATGAAAATTTTAAATGTAGTTTTCATTAAATCATCAAAATTCCTTCAGTAAAAGTATTAAGATAAAATATTAGATGTAGTAAAAGGTTTTTCAATAGGAATGATATTTAAAAATTCCATAGGAACCACAGTTTTTTATTTATTTGAGTATACTCCGATCACTAATTCGTCATGGTTAAGTATGTACTCGCTTGCACAACATTTTACTGATTACTAATATTAGGTCCTTACATATGAAATTGGCGCTTTGCCGTACTGGAAAATTTGATCTCAAATATCTTCTCTTTGGTTAGGAATTCCAAATCCTAGTTAGCTGCAGGCTGCGGTGTTAGTGATAAAACTGTTTTAATCCACTTGGAGCAAATTGGTAAGGTGAAAAAGCTTGAAAGGTGGGTACCTCACGAATTGAGTGAAGCAAATCAACAAACGCGCGTTGACTGCTGCGTTGCATTACTCAACCGGCACAATAATGAAGGGATTTTAAATCGAATCATTACCTGTGATGAAAAGTGGATCCTGTACGATAATCGGAAGCGCTCATCGCAATAGCTGAACCCTGCCGAACCAGCCAAACCATGCCCCAAGCGAAAAATGACTCCAAAAAAGTTACTTGTGAGCGTTTGGTGGACTAGTGCTGGTGTCGTTCACTACAGCTTTCTTAAATCTGGCCAGACGATTACGGCAGATGTCTATTGTCAGCAACTGCAAACCATGATGGAAAAGCTAGCTGCTAAACAACCGAGGCTGGTTAATCGCTCTAGGCCACTGCTGCTTCATGATAACGCTAGACCACACACTGCACAACAGACGGCTACCAAATTAGAGGAGCTTCAATTGGAATGTCTAAGACATCCACCGTACTCTCCGGACCTTGCCCCAACAGATTACCATTTTTTTCGAAATTTGGATAACTTCTTGCAAAGGAAAAAATTCAACTCCGATGGGGCAGTCCAAACCGCCTTCAAAGATTTTATTGATTCCCGTCCGAATGGTTTTTTTAGTAAAGGGATCGATGAACTACCTATGAGATGGCAAAAGTGCATAGATAGCAATGGTACATACTTTGATTAAATAAATATATTATAATAAAAAAAAATCGGCTTTATGTTCCTCCCATACTAAACGCCAATTTCATATGTAAGGACCTAATATTATGTATAAATCTATAGGCGGAAGGAACGACCGAAAAAAGTCAATAAAATCAAGTTTTGAGATAAGTTTGCAGAGCTGTTCTTTAGATACGTATTTAGCAAGGAAAAATTAGATGAGTCAGAAATAAAATGCGACTATTTTTAATTTTTTTTTAAATAACAAATTACATGACTAATTATTTGAAAAATTTGGCGAGAAACAATGACATCAGTCAACTTGGTTCAACGTTCTTGTTAAAAAACCAAACTGCTGGTAAAAAAATTAGATAAAAAATAACAAGACTTTAAGAGATATTTGTTGCTTTCGCCTACAGAAATATATAATTTCACATTCAATATTTGGATGAAAAGTATGCCAAAAAAGTTTTTAAAGCAATTAAAAGTATTTTTTCTCTCATTTAAAATGCCTAAAAATCACAAATTCCTTGTGGTAATGAGAATTGACATCACAGTTACACGCAAATCTTCTTTGTCATGATATCCTGGGGGTTAAAAAAATAATTGTACCATGTCCCAACTAACAGAGCTGAACTTTCCACCGATATGTGTCGCACTGATGAGCTGTCGAAGGGGTCAAATGAAAACACCAAGGTAAGAACGAAATATTATTTATAATCAATTTTTTAAAAAAAATTTTCATCGCATATAAAAAGAAATAAAGAAAAAATAAAAAATGCTATTTAACTTAAAATATATAGGATCTTCATCATTTGAACATAGGTGTTTCGTTAACATAAAATCAATTATTACATTTTTAATTCCTAGCAAATACAATGTAGAAAAATCACACAGTTTAAGTGAAAAATGTTAGCTCGCCCGACGTCGCTATAAAACTTACACTCTACGCAAAATCTTTTAAAACTAAAATAAAAAAATTAACAAAAAAAAAACGATGCGAAATCAAGTGTACATTATAATATTTGATCACATTTAAGTACACGAATACTGAAAAAGTTACGCGCGTCATTCTCGAAATTGTCAGACGACGCAACTTTGGATTCGTCAGGCCGATGTACAGCCCCGCTTTTAAAAAACAGAAGCGCTAAGGTAAAATCTGGTTAATTCTTCATCGTAATCAGCCCAGTCTCTCTGGTGCAGGATTGCGGATTATCCGCGTCGCCTTCTACTCTTCGTCATTGCTCCATCAAACACGAGGATGGCCGACGCTTCTTTCAGAATCTTAAATCTTCACGACGGCAATATTTTTAGACACGCCAAGTTGTAGCACGATGCATCATCAGTCTACTGTTTATAGACCTATCATTCTCCACCTTTCCTAAAAAAAATGCCCATTTTATGGCAGCTGCATATATTAATCCACCCTAAACATTGGCAATTGTGTTAGCGTAGTTCCAAATCCATTTCATTAATTTCTTTAGCGAAGATGTCTTCCGTCTTCCATGACTGATGAAATGCATAATCTAATGCTCCTCTGGATGTCTCGTGATATGGTTAAAATATTGCAAATTCCGGATTTTTACCGTTTTAACAATTTATTTTTCATCAAGATATATTATAACTGTCTCACTTGGGCAAATTTTAATTATTGTACTGGGAGTATACACTGGTTGTAGACTATATATAGTCTTTAAAGTTATGTCTGTTTATTCGAGTTAATTTAAATTAAGTACGGAAATGTTTCAGATCAACCAGATTTCACGGATCAAATTGTAAAATTGAAATAATAATTATAAAATTAAATATACCATGAAACAAATGTACAAAAACCGCACTTAAGCACTTTACACGATAGCTCCGATCGAGCTACGCTTGTAAAATCTGGTGCACTCCCCTCTGGAGACGGTGCAACGCGTCAATCGACCAGCCACCACAATTTGGAATCAAATTCGTTTCCAAACAACCCAGCGATAGCAACAACATTATTGCAATTTATTTTCAACATCAACACGCTTAATACTGTCCAAATGATATACGCAGTGGTCCAATTTATTTCAGATACACGGAAAAATGGGCATTAATCAATAAAATTTGACAGGATGAATATAAAAATAGGAGATTCCTAAGTGTTGTAGAAAAACAAACGACAAAATATTTCCTGGCAAAGAATATTCAAAATGGTGTAATATTAAATCTTCGGAACAATCTAAGTAACACAGTAAGAAAAAACATGTTCTCATCGACGACGAGACGTGTATCGCATTTTTCTATGTATCTGTTAATTTGCAACCCGGCATATATGTCATTGATTGCTATGCTAAAAAAATTATTAACATATTGGTTGAATAAAAGGTCTAAAAAAACTTTTACATTCCAAAATCCACAATATTCGCAGCGTATACCATTCAATGTTCGATTTCATAAGATTCAATGACAATTGACCAATTTTTTTCATGAAGACAGTTCATCTGTTTGATTGCTTCCATCAAAATTGAGCAGCGTTTGTCGTCATATAATCACAATACAAAAGAGCTTTCCGGCGAGAACATGGCCCTCAACACAAGTGAAGGTTTATGACTGACATGTTGCGTAATAAACCCTTCACCATTATCGCCGTTCATTTTAAGATATAGCTATTGAATCGATTTGAATCTGTTCATTTTGAGCATAATAAAATGAGAGAAGATATATAACAATTTTAATGTTTGTATACTCGAGCCATCGTAAGATGGCATTTTTGACAGATCGTAATAGTGTTGTGACACACTTAAAATCATTAACGAAAAAATTCAGTCGAAAAAAAAATTCATCGCACGGTGTGAGTTGAGAAAGTCTTTGTACATTAAAAAGGTAAAAACAAAGTCCAAATTAACGAGCAGGGGTCAAAATATAAAAGTATCAATGTCCGAAATCTAAAGCCAGGTAAAAACCAAGATCGTAATCACAGCGTGCACACATTCGTTCTTTCCGTAACAACGTTAAAACAAAACTGTCAAAACCTTAAGAGTATCTACAATATATAGAGGGATAATAAAGCATTTTACCAAACTTTTATACATGGTAAAATAGAGCTTACTCAGTTTAAACAATATGGCGACACATGAGAGAAAAAGAGACAAAAAAACAACACCCGGTCTGATCCGTCTTTTATTATTTTGTAGCCGTTTTCTTTGCCCTCTAATAAAGCCATAGAAAAAGATCATATTTAGAGGGCACAATCGATCTGTCAGATTTGTTGTGTTATTTTGGATACTTATTCTGCGTATTCTACGCATATTATACAGGCAATCAATATCCTATAACATTTTGAATCATTTCGTTCATTCCATATTTAATGTTGATGGACATCACTACTCTGGCGTTCGCGCAATAAAGTATAGCATTTGTCCTCCAATGTTTAGCTGTCATTAATTACGAAACTTCATGTAAGTCTAAACGTCAAAAGTGCCATTATAGAGTGGCCGTACTGTAATCATGTATTAATCAAATTACATATTAAAATTAAAATAGAAGCAATCAAACAGCGTCGATTCAAATCAACTAGACTCCGACACGCATTACAACCAACATAACTGTTGTTCCAAAACTCACTAACACACAAACTTAATATGTTAAAATGCCGTCATAATGAGAAAATCTACCACTTATATAAAAATACTCAAGTAATAATATACTGATTCACAGGGAGAGTCATATGTTGTCAATTTTAAAAGAGTCATTACAGATAAAATATATTTTACTTCGCACATTAGGCAGAGAATACATCAATAAACATTTCACGTTTAAAAAATTACAAAATACAAAAGGCGTATACAATTCCGTACGCAAACAAAACCAATGAATATTTTTGGCGGTTGAGCCATAAGTCAGGGCACAACCGAAAGCGACATCTGCTTCCGAAATTAAGTGATATTCTGAATATTCTTTGTCCCTGGAATTACGCAGTAGATAATTTCTTAATGAAAACACTTAAATAAGCGCGAGCTGTATGCTAGATATATTTTGGAAAAAAAATCAAACTACTGACTGCATGCCATTAAAATATACATTTTATGATGTTGAAATACGTGCAAGAACTTGTGTAATATTATTGGCTCTACTCCACCTATATTGACCTTAAATAATTGGATCCCTAAGTTTCTCCTTATCTTATATTCAA
Source organism: Agrypnia vestita (assembly GCA_016648135.1). Classification (NCBI taxonomy): domain Eukaryota; kingdom Metazoa; phylum Arthropoda; class Insecta; order Trichoptera; family Phryganeidae; genus Agrypnia; species Agrypnia vestita. The sequence goes on from JADDOH010004704.1 coordinate 53,559, forward strand.
CGTTAAATCACATGATCTTGATGGCATATTAATGTTCCAAAATGAGAAATTAAATGTCTAATCTTCCCATCTTTCCTGGCTCGTTTGGCATGTTATCCTATCCTGCTGAAAATGGACTTCATCCAAGTATAAATCGTCAACTTTAGGCTAAAAAAAAAACTAATTTAAAATTGCAAAAAAATTATGAAATTCGCCAAAAATCGTAAAACTCGTGAAAAAGTCATTAATTTTGTGAAAAACATCTGCATTTTTGCATATTTCAAGAAATCATTTCGAAAACTCAATATTTATTATGCTAATACAAAGACCGCCACATTTCTATTACTAAAGTATCCGAAATTGACATATCTGTTGTTTTCAATTGTGAAAAAATCTAAATATTTTTTCAATTTTGTCAAACATAAAAAAAATCAAATTATTTGAATTAAAACATATTAAAATTATTTCTAATTACAAATTACCAGAGTTTTCGAATTATCGGGGTTAATCTACTATGAAATTAGCATTTTGGGATTGTAGGTTTTAAAAATTTTGAATTATCGGGGTTCAAATTAACTGGGTTCTACTCTATTATGTTTCCAAAGACAATAAAATTCAACGATATTTAAATAATGGTCGAGTTCTGATCACCCTTTGTCAGTACTTGATATAGCTTTGAGCAGATATTTCATTCAACCTACAACAAAGTCTAGAGCTGTTTTGGGTTGGGATCCTTATGTTGAAATTGAATGCCGCATAGAGCACGCTCGTGTAATCTTTACCCGCATGAGAAAGATGTTCTGCAGTCGTGATCTCAACCTTGGATTACGAATGGCAATGATCAGACGCCACGTGTTCCGATATCATTTTTGGAACGGAAGCATAGACACTTACCAAAGAGTCGACAAGACGACTTGAAGCATTTGAGATGTGAATCTACAAAGGAATACTCAAAATGAGCAGGATGGACAGTCACATACGAATGAAGATGTTATGCATCCGGAGAAGTGGGAGATCTTGTACCTCACAATGCGGGGAGAATTTACCAGAAGTCGGGGCCCCGAGAACTGTTCCGGGGTGCACTAAATAAAGATGACAGCTAACGTCTGTTGAATGGATAGAAAAAACCGTGTAGTCCATCTTTGCTTTTCTCCTTATGTTTAACCGTTTTAGTGCTGAGCCATTTCATCTAATTTCTAGTACAATAGGAAAAAATTAGAGCAGCACACAAACTATAAAGTTGATTAAAAATATAAACTTTGCGGACCCTCGCGAGGTTTATATTACTAACACATCCAACTTGCTCGCAAAAACACACTGGCGAGAGCTGCGCCGTTGCGTTTCCCGCAATTTTAGAGAGAATTCGGGAGAAGCGCGATGGCGCTTCTCAGCACTGTAACGGATAAAGAGTTCTTGGGTGTAAAATTTTACTTTTTCGATATCTCTCATAGGTAGCCAATGAAAATTGAATAAATGCGCAGTAAAACGCTTAACTATTGGTGAAATGTTATTTTTCAATATTTTGACGCTAACTCTAAGAATAAAACAAAGTTAAATGACGAGGTGTTGAGCAGGGTGGGCGAAAAGAGGTGGCTCCTTAACAGAATCGCCCAACAGCGAGCAATTTGGACAGGCCATAATATAAGGCATCCAGGCCTGCTTTTAACCATCGTCGAGGGAAATGTTGAAGGCAACAATCGTAGAGGCCGCCCGAGATTAAGCTACGTAGACCAGATTATCGGAAATGTGCACTGTAACACCTACCGAGAAATGAAGAGGCTGGCAGGTGACAGAGAGGAGTGGAGAAAGCGAGTGCTTGTTGCAGACCAATCCTAGGATTGCGAACCAAAAAAAAAAAACAATTCGCTGCTAATTCAAGTTCATCTTGAGAGGTACTTCGGGTTTCGGGCTTAGTCAAAAACCCAAACAACGCTTCACGGCACCGCCGTGGGTCCCTGACCTTGGAACCTCATTGCAGGGTCCAGCATCAAGGCCGATGTCACCGATACGACATATGAGTGCCGGTGCGTCATTCTCCAACCTTAACTGATTTATTAGACAATATTCACACACTGTGAATTATGATGAAAATATAAAATTAAAAAACTGCGTAATTCGAGGGGTGTGTGTACAAACTTTCAAATATACCACTAGATCCAAACTGTTTTAAAAAAAAATTCTCACCGGCATTTTTTTCAAAAAATATTTAGACGGTGTCCTGTAGGTAATAGTGCAAACTTCATGATAGTCTTCTTCATTCAATTTTGAATTGAAAATATTATTTACACTTTGGGTAAAATGTCAACAATTACAGAGATAATTTTTTTTTTCAATATTTCTGATTTATTTTCTTTAAAATGTTGGGACTACGGTAACTTGTATGGAATATTAAAAATGCATTCACTTCAATTCAAGTCAAGTAAAATGACAGAACCGCTACAAAAAATATCACTCGACAAGGAGCTTCCATGATCCCTTGTCTTGCGCTGCTTCTGCTCGAGTCAACCAGTCCAGACCCATTCTGTTTTCAAATACATTTTTTGACCCACCGGCCGTCTTCCCTCCGGGGTTGCCAAGAGGATTCTTCTTGGTAATCGTTCCTCTGGCATTCTGAGCACATGTCCAAGCCACCTCAGTTGTGATTGAGAAGGGGCTCCATGCCGAGTGTTTGCCTTCTGTCGGCACTTCTTACTCTTACAAAAAATATATTTTTCAAATTTCCGCACGGTTTTATTTGACTTGTATCAAAGCCAATAAATTTTTAATATGAATTATTTTCATTATTGTCTAACATTTACAAAAAATAAGTCAAAAATATTGAGAGAAAAAAAAGGAAACTTTGACGTCGCTTATCTTCGTAACTGTCGACATTTCGACCAAAGTGTAGAGCATAATTTCTATTCAAAATTTAATGAAGAACACTCCCCGGAGGTTTTGCTGCTACGAGATGCCCTGTATATTGCGGGCAGACTACTTCACTGATTATACTACTAGAACATCGTTAGTATTGTCAAATTTGTTCATCATATATATTGTTGCTTTGTTGTTTTGTTCGTCAATTTTATTTAAGGCTTCAGACCAAGGTTCGCGCGCGGTACAAGGTTGTATTTTTCACAATTATTTTCAACCAAACGATACATGGAAATATTTTTATTAATAGTCATAATCAATATATACATATAGAATAATGCATACAAATATTCTGTGGGGTACGATGCTTCCAAGAAGACACTCCGATGAAATCACTAGTCGGTGGTTGAAAGCGATTAAGCCGGACCAGCGAAGTTTATTTCCATTCCTATGGAAAAATTTCATCGTTACATAAAAAAAATCCCTACGTATTGCCTACGGAATGCAATCCCAATCCCGCGAGATCTCGAGGCATTTTACAAGATCAATCCCGAACCGAAAAATCGGACGAGATTATCGGGATTGATCAGCATTTTTTTATTTTGTATGTTTAATAGTGTATGTCTATAGAGCTTTTAGTAAGTACTTAAAACTTATGTTCATGTCACATTCAAATAATGAAAATAACTTTGAATAATATTTGCTGTAATTCATCAACCTTATATAGTAATAAAAACTACTACTAACTCTACTGCACTGGCTGATTGATGCTTGGAAAAATGCCTACAAAAATTTTAATGCGATGATTAATAATTAACATCTTATTAAAATTATAAACAAAAAAACACACACAAAAGTATTCGGGATCCCGATCCTAGGGATTGCATTCCCTAGTGGTGCCATAGAGACTGGATTTAAGACTTGGCGCATGCAAATCGGATTTAAGTTTTTTTATATATTGTCAACCAGGTTGAAAAACATAGTTTCTGGAAAAAGGCATTCACGTAAACCGCCGTATCTTTGTCAATTTTACAAATTTCTTTAAAACATTTCCTGAGAGCATTCTTAATAAATGCATCTTTCAAAAAATGAAAAAAAAAAATTTACAGTGGTGTAGGGCCTTAGATAAACCAGAGACTGTTCTGCACACACAACCGTGTTTTATTTTTATCACGACTCGAGTTGCTACTAAGTGCATCGCACGGTATTTTTACTAATTTCAAACTAGGCTAAACATCTGTGTTATGAAAACAGGACCGACTTGGCGGCCTCCTGGAAAGAGACCCGACGACTGAATCACCCGGTGATAAAAGTAACGCTCGGTTGAGCGTGCAATAACACTATTTGGTCCATATAACAGCAAACACGTTGATACGATGATAAATTTGTTCTACATTTCGACAACATTTTATTTCAAAAACATTACTTTTCGAACGTCTGTACAATTGTCCATCACAATCACAATCGTGTATTAAAAATGAAAACCATTCAACACATTTTGTTCCCCTATTTACTTCGCCCGGAAAAAATGACGCAGATATGCCTACGCAAACGGAATGAAATTACGGTGATGCGCCGCAAAATTAAATGCGTTAGGGAACGGGAAAATTCGCACTGCAAAAATAACATCCGAATTTAAGTCACCGACGCGATGCTGCTTATGGCTCAACCCGCCATCGGAGTTGTATAAACAAAAAATTAAACCGTAGCACTTACGATGCGGCAACACAGTGAATCTTTGAAGCGAACATTCCTAAACTATTAGAGTCCGTTAAATCAATCACATTGTATGAGATACTGGTCATTCGGGTGCTCAGACTATTCATTCTCCGGGCAGCTCCGAGCGTGTGAAAATCGACGAAGAGCCCCCGACACCTGTAGAAGGCTGACGATTCCTGTATCATGTATTCTGGAAACATTCAGAATTAACTAAGCGAGTGAAATATTGAATTGAACGGTTGCGAAGGCCTCTTCCGGAGGTTTTGGGGCTCGTTCCGGAGGCCCGGAGCTCTGTTGGCCGTTCGGGGCTGCCCGCAGCTCAGCCGAAGAGCTTCTTGAGGTCATCCTCGTACATGGCTATGAGCAGCATGATGCCGATGCCGCAGCCGAGGCCGGACAGCTGCAGGAGGCACTGGCACAGGGAGCCCTCCTTGGAGTGGGACGAAGACAGCTCGGGAATCTGGAACAATAGGAATTCTAAATATTTTACGAGAGAATACAATGCCACCTGTAAAATTCAGACAAGACACTGGAAGTATCTTCTTCTTCTTCTTCCAGTGCTTGTCTGGTTACCGGATGTCTCATGACATGGCCAAAATATTCTAATTACTTTAAGTGTTCAATAAGACGGATATTTTATACGAACTGTATATTTTGCAGAGAAGCAAATCTCGACGTTTTGCTGAAGTCTTATATACAGGGTGTAACAGAGGTAGTTCACAATACTTTGCAGGTGTATTCTTCCGCCTTGATTACAAGTCAAAAGTGTTCACGCAACCACGACCTGATATCAATAGTTATGGAGTTATGCAATATCAAAGTTTGCATTTTTTTTTTCAATATTTCTGACTTACTTTTTGCAAAACGTTGGACTATCATTACAGTAACTTACATATAATATGAAAAATTCATTATCTTTGACACAAATTATCTTTCGAGGGAATTCAACGCAGGCTCGGGCAATTCAGTTTGTGACTACCAGTGAAACCAGCGCAAGTGAAGGAAAGAATCACCGGGGCGAGTAGTTTCTACGAGCAAACATCAAACGGAATTTACGAAAAGTGATCTAAGCAACAGAGACAGCGTTAATTAGTGCGAATTAAGGAACATACAATAATAAGTGTATGAAATATTGCGAAGACATTTAACAACTATAAACTTACGAACGGTACTACAATTTAACTCATGTCCATGACTTTCTTTGGTAATAAATCTAAGCTAAATAAACTTCCATTGTTTTAATTTGCCTCCCAAAGCTACGTCCTGTGACAATGTCGGACAAATGGCCACCACGGCTTAGGCTACAAAGCTTGATTATTTTCATAAAATTTTCTATTACAATATCGCACAATCTCAGAACAATTTCGAGTAGCGAGTACTCACCATGTCGACGAGCGCGATGTACAGAAACATGCCTGCGGCAGCGGCGAAGATCCAGGCCGTGGCCTCGGGGGTGTGTCCGGCGGCCACGCCCACCACCATCCCCAGCAGGCACAGAATCGAGGACAGCAGATTGTAGCAGACGGCGCGCCGGGCCGACATGCCGGCCTTCAGCAGCACCGCAAAATCTCCTGAAAGACACAATCGTAGCGTCATTCATCGATGTATTTTACGCAGCGCTAAAAATAGTGTGCGAATATATGTATTTATTTTATTTTGTTTAGTTTAGCACAAAAACAGGCGTGACATGCACACACGCAAATATATAACATATTGTCATCATATACTTATATTTTAGTCTAGAATATATTATAATAAAACTAGAATGTATAAAGGTATAATCACACAAGGAAGTTGTTTAATCTGTTGCATGATCATACTGCAATATAATGTTCTTTTTGAATTTCGATTTGCAGTCTGAAAATACATCTACATTGCTTCGCAAATGAAAAATATTAGACATTCTAATGAATCGCTAAAATGAAGTACATATTTGATATTCGCATTGAAATTTTTTTAATGAAAGATACTGCATTATTTTAATATTGCAAAGAACATTTTATACAACAAGGTAACTGTATATATATTATATCAGTAAAACAGTGATTATTCTTCTCTATCGGGTAAATACAGTAGACGAAAGTGAATTAATCTGTCTCGGTACGATTCAAATTGATTGCTGGTACCTTCTCTATAAACTAATATTCTAGTAATTCTTTTTTGAATGGTTTCTATCATTTTTATATATTTGTCACGGTGCGGTGCCCGTATCGGCGATGCATATTCTAACTTACTACGAAATAAAAAAAATTATACCGTTACTGCTATACATGTGAATTTAGAAAAGAAAGCCATGGATCAAGGCAAAAAGATAGTGGACCGTAAACAAGTCCCTTAACCGGTCGTATGCCGGTATGTGCGTGTATCTACGCAATAATTTTTGTACCCTCTGTTTGCCGGAGCTGAGATATCCGGTCTCTAGACATGTATGCGAATTTTAGCTATTTTTCCTGTTTATGGATTCTAAAGCTTATATTATTGGTTGTATCGTAAACCAGACAACAAATCATTCCAAACATCGTCATCGAACCGCGCATTTATTATGTTATTTATCTGTTAAAAAAAGTGTTTATTTTAATAAAAAAAGTGTTAAAATTAAGTACTTTTATATTCATCGATATATTTAGAAGGAAAATATTGAAATAAAATATTTTTAGTGTTTGCTGCGCAAACCGGACAAAAAATCATTCCAAATGTCGTCTACGAACCGCGCATTAATTGTTTTATTTATCTGTTAAAAAAAGGGTTTTTTTTTTTCATAAAAAAGTGTTAAAATCAAGTATTTTTATATTCTTTGATATATTTAGAATGAAAATATTGAAATACAATATCTTATGTGTTATCGATAAACATGTGCGTACATTTTTGATGTAAATTTTGTTACTTATTTTCATAATAAGTGAATAAGCAATTATTGAAGTCTGCATATTGAGAAACCAGAAACTGAAACTTCTTAGCGATTATTCTCGATTTTTACAAGAATATATCCATCACAATAGTGTCTAAAAAACAGCAATCGTGTGCGAAATTGCGCGGCAGACAGCGTATATTCTGCTTTACCCACGGGCGGCATACGAACGGTTAATATTGCAATCCAGTGACTCAGTTTTTAATAAAGATAATTGAACTAATTAAAGTATTTCATTTGACCGCCACTACGACTAACCCATGGTAAATTCCATCCCAAAAGACTGACTTTGGATTTAAGATCACAGAATTATGGAAACGGAAATAAAAGATTTTCGTGAGACATCCAACCGCCAGTTTGCTGATGATGAGGTGAACGCTTGTTTGTCACTTACCGATTTCGTGGGGCAGCTCGTGACACAGCACAGCGATGGCGGTGGAGAAGCCTCCCGCGATGTTGCTGGAGAAGGCGGCACCTAGAACATCGACAGAACATTCGGTTAGCGTACAAGGCATGCGGATATCGCATTCCAAGTGTAAGACTTATTGCCTTTCCAAAAAAATGTTGTCTCTAGCATAGTCTATTTGAATAAATTGAATATTTGTTCTAATAAATTACCATATTCTAATAAACTATTTTCTAACAAATTACTTTATTCAGTGGAAAATTTGTAATTGGCATAATTTTAAAATCCATTATTTTATATTTGTTAATATGTTAATATGCTGATTTAGAACATCTACAGGGTGTGCCAGTGCTAGCAGCAGAAACTTGGCCAATAGATTCCTGCCTATTTTATGAGTCTAAAATGTTCAAGCAACCATGACTTAAAATCAATAGTTATGGAGTTAGGCAATATCAAAGTTCGCATTTTTTTTCTGACTTATTTTTTACAAAATGTTGAAATATCATTACAGTAACTTATACTCGAGCCATCGTAAGATGGCATTTTTGACAGATCGTAATAGTGTTGTGACACACTTAAAATCGTTCAAACGAAAAAATTCAGTCGAAAATAAAATTCGTCACACGGTGTGATTTGAGAAAGTCTTTGTACATAAAAAAGGTTATAGAAAAATAATAAAACACATTTTTCTGAGATAAAAATGTTTACTTGAATGTTTCAATCTGATTCATCCCCATTACTATCACTCTCCATTGAACTATCGTCGCTGCTATCATTTCCTAAATTAATTATAATATCATTATCTAAAATATTATCGATTCTAATATTTCTTTCGTAATCTTCCTTTATTCGTCGCACGGTTCTATTCACTACATTAACCCAGTCTGTTTGAGTTGTACGTTGACAAGCTTCTTCTAATAATTTTAACATTTTTGATGTCATAAATGGAGGTTCTGTATTATGCCTTGCTGCATATCCCTTGATTTGAGCCCATATCAATTTAATTGCGTTGTATTCGCAATGGTAAGGCGGTAATCGTATTACTTGGTGCCCATATTCCGATGCGATTTCATCAACGACGTGCCGTGATTTTGCCGGCTTCTTTTGTTTTAATAATTGAAGTAACTCCGCTTTCAACATGTCCATATTTGCATCTATGCCATTTTTTTGAAGCCACGCAACGATATCAGCTTTCTTTTGGGACTGAGCAGGCGGCTTATCGATCTTCATCGAGTGGTACGGGGCATTGTCCATTATTATTATAGATGGTTCGGGAAGGCTACACAACATTGTGGTAAACCACTCCGTAAACTTCTCTCCGTTCATTTCTTCGTGCACGCGAAACCTAGCTTACTCAAAATTTTTGATAGTGAAGATTTTCCACCGAAAAATAAACCAGCTTCTTTCAGTGATTTCAGTAACTTTTCCCTCGTTGGATACTCTTTGCGTAAATAAAGGTCTTACACATGTCTTCGGATGGCATCACTATCAAAATTATCGATGCCTACGATTGGTTTTGATCGTTTTCTCTTTTTTGGCGTGCGAAGAACATTATCATCCATACCAGTGTCGCCAAATTTATCCTTGCTAATTCTTATGACAGTTCGCTTTCCAATGTCAAGCGCATCAGTTACGCGATCAAGCACTGACGTCACCGGTAATAATGGCACACCATTTTGAGCTTCACGTTCGAAATAATCACGAAGTTTTACGTGCCTGACTGTTTAAAACAGTTTTCTTTGAGTGCTTCGGCATAATGACGAGAATCAAACAAAATTCATTAACAATGTCCAAATTAACGAGCAGGGGTCAAAATTTATAACGGTATCAATGTCCGAAATCCAAAGCTTGGTAAAAAACAGAAAGCGTAAACAAAGTCCAAATTAACGAGCAGGGGTCAAAACATAAAAGTATCAATGTCCGAAATCTAAAGCCAGGTAAAAAACAATATCGTAATCACAGCGTGCACACATTCGTTCGTTCCGTAACAATGTTAAAACAAAACTGTCAAAACCTTAAGAGTATCTATAATATATAGAGGGATAATAAAGCATTTTACCAAACCTTTATACGTGGTAAAATAGAGCTTACTCAGTTTAAACAATATGGCGACACATGAGAAAAAAAGAGACAAAAAAACATCACCCGGTCTGATGCGTCTTTTATTGTTTTGTAGCCGTTTTCTTTGCCCTCTAGTAAAGCCATAGAAAAATATCATATTTAGAGGGCACAATCGATCTGTCAGATTTGTTGTGTTATTTTGGATACTTATTCTGCGTATTCTACGCATATTATACAGGCAATCAATATCCTATAATATTTTGAATCATTTCGTTCATTCCATATTTAATGTTGATGGACATCACTACTCTGGCGTTCGCGCAATAAAGTATAACATTTGTCCTCCAATGTTTAGCTGTCATTAATTACGAAACTTCACGTAAGTCTAAACGTCAAAAGTGCCATCATAGAGTGGCCGTACTGTATGTATATTGACTACGAAAAATTCATTAGTTTCAATAAAAGTTTAATAAAATTTATAAAAAAAACCCTGCAAAAATGATATTTTTCAGGGTATTTTTTATATATTAGGTCCTTACATATGAAATTGGCGTTTTGCCGTACTGGCAAATTTGATTTCAAATATCTTCTCTTTGGTTAGGAATTACAAATCCAAATCTATACAGCTATTTACTCATGTATTTGTGTTTTGAAAATTATAATTCATTTGTTTTTTCCTCAATTGTTTTTTTCTTTGCGTCACTCAGTTTACAAAATGAAATACTTGAAATATCGCGTTATTTACGAATACGAGTTCCACCGTGCCACCAGTGCTGCAGAAACGGCTCGAAGGATTAATGATGTGTATGGCGACGGTGCCGCAAAAGAAAACACAGTGCGTTTTTGGTTCCAACGTTTTCGTTCTGGAAATTTCGACCTGCAGAACAACCCCGTGGACGGCCGGAGACCAAAGTTGATAATGAAGAATTGAAGGCTATTGTGGAAGCGGATCCATCGCAAACCACATCCGAGTTAGCTGCAGGCTGCGGTGTTAGTGATAAAACTGTTTTAATCCTTGAAGCAAATTGGTAAGGTGAAAAAGCTTGAAAGGTGGGTACCTCACGAATTGAGTGAAGCAAATCAACAAACGCGCGTTGACTGCTGCGTTGCATTACTCAACCGGCACAATAATGAAGGGATTTTAAATCGAATCATTACCTGTGATGAAAAGTGGATCCTGTACGATAATCGGAAGCGCTCATCGCAATGGCTGAACCCTGCCGAACCAGCCAACCATGCCCCAAGCGAAAATTGACTCCAAAAAAGTTACTTGTGAGCGTTTGGTGGACTAGTGCTGGTGTCGTTCACTACAGTTTTCTTAAATCTGGCCAGACGATTACGGCAGATGTCTATTGTCAGCAACTGCAAACCATGATGGAAAAGCTAGCTGCTAAACAACCGAGGCTGGTTAATCGCTCTAGGCCGCTGCTGCTTCATGATAACGCTAGACCACCACTGCACAACAGACGGCTACCAAATTAGAGGAGCTTCAATTGGAATGTCTAAGACATCCACCGTACTCTCCGGACCTTGCCCCAACAGATTACCATTTTTTTCGAAATTTGGATAACTTTTTGCAAAGGAAAAAATTCAACTCCGATGGGGCAGTCCAAACCGCCTTCAAAGATTTTATTGATTCCCGTCCGAATAGTTTTTTTAGTAAAGGGATCGATGAACTACCTATGAGATGGCAAAAGTGCATAGATAGCAATGGTACATACTTTGATTAAATAAATATATTATAATAAAAAAAATCGGCTTTATGTTCCTCCCATACTAAACGCCAATTTCATATGTAAGGACCTAATATTTTAGGAATTTTGTATTTATTATTTTTGTTTTTATTATTTTATTTGACATGTATTAAAGAGAATTAATTTTTCATATTCGATATAAGTTACTGTAATGATAGTCCGTTGTACAAATAATAAGTCAGAAATATTGAAGAAAAAAAATGCAAACTTAGATGTCTAATGATAACTAATGATGCTGATCGTTGCTTGAACATTTTATACTCACAACATAGGCAGAAATCTACCAGCCAAGTTTCTGCTGCTAGCTCTGGTACACCGTGTATATATTGAAAAGTATCAAGATGTTTCGAAGCCCATGGCCCCTTCATCAGGGCACAGCTAGCTCTGGTACACGCTGTATACAATTTTAAAAAATTTGATAATGTGTGGACGTTCTTGTGTGGAATTGGTGAACGTTGCATTGTGTAAAGATCCATCTCCTACAGACCACCCTAAAAATATTTCCATACACATTTATTACCATATAAATAGCTTCGTTTGTGTGAGACTTCTATAATTTATGTTAATTGATACCTACTTGTTGGTAGCAATGCTACGCAAAGGAAAGGGTTGGACATGTGATAATTTTTTTAATGAAGGGTGGTTCTAGCGCCTTCTGGTCATGACGGAAGAAATCGAAATTTTGCAGAAATTGTGAGACTATCTTATATAGTACCACGACTCTTCAATAAAATACCGGAGCACGCCAAGAATATCACCCAATCTACAAGGAGAGGAAGCGAAATAAGAAAATTCCTACTAAATATCTTGACTATGGAAATCTAGACAAATCGCATGCCTTGTATAGTTGGTCTCAATGCCTTTTTATTTTTACTTAGAGCTGTTCCATCATTTTTTTATTTATCTTAATCCCAGTGATTCATATTGATGTTCATGTTTATTTTATTAGTTCTATCGGTTACCTAGTTATGTTCACATAATATTATTATTTTATATATATTTTACCCTATGTAAATTATACCGATAACTAAATATGCAATGTACTTAATGCGAGAAAATTGAAAAGAAACGTGCCGACAAGCCATACAAAGCTTGGCACAAATTTAATAATAAATAAAGAAAATAAAAAAAATAGGACCATCATACGAGGCACTGAAACACGCAGTATAATTACCTATGGCCATCCCGTCCGTGAAGTTGTGCAGCCCGTCGCCCATGATGACCATCCACACCACGGAGCTGAGGCTCGACGGCGGCGAGTGCACGTGGCCGTGCGAGTGCGAGTGGCCGTGGTGGGTCTGCGAGTGTTCCCTGCAAGACGAGTCCAAGATCATTAGTATCATTAGTATAGTATTAAAGGGAATGAATTTTTCATATTCGATATAAGTTACTGTAATGATAGTCCAACGTTTTACAAAAAATAAGTCAGAAATATTGAGAAAAAAAAATGCAAACTTTGATATCGCACATCTCCATAACTATTGATATTAGGTCATAATAGCTTGAACATTTTCGACTCATAATCAAGGCAGGAATATAGCCCTACGAGGTTATTAATGTTTTCCAAATAACCCTACGTAAATTGATAAAAGATTTTTGTTTTTCTCAAAGATCTTACATTTCATTACCTAATATTAATTTTATCCCTTTCAAAGTAGTCCCCGTTAGATATGATACACGTGTGCGTTATTTTTCCAATCATAAAATTTAAAAAATGAATAAAGCTCTTCTTCGATCGTATCAAATTCTTCATCGCAATATCTGTCGCATGACAAATTGCTCTGCAACTTAATCCCAGAGGAATCTGGCACACGTACAATATAAATTGATTGATGAAATTGTACCCGGCGAGTCAGTCAACTCCTCCGATTACGGAGCTAGCCAATTCTTCAATCAATCTTGTACCCATTGATAGCGACCGTCTCGTGTCATGCGTGACCAACCACCTCAGCGATATGTGAACTGGAGAAATTCACCGACATTTAAATAAATAAATCGCGCCCGCAAAACTGATTTCGATGAACGTGCTTTTGCGGTGGCCGGACCAATGTTATGGAACAAACTACCTAATAAACAGAGACAAACAGACAGCTTACCACAGTTCAAAAAACAACTTGAGATGCATCTATTTAGACAATCCTATAAAAACCTATAGAATCTGACCACAACAACGCTAGCTAATGTTTCCACTCCTATTGTGCTCTCTGCGAAAACACCTAATTCTTTCAGGCACTCCCAACTATTATATACTCGAGCCATCGTAAGATGGCATTTTTGACAGATCGTAATAGTGTTGTGACACACTTAAAATCATTAATGAAAAAATTCAGTCGAAAAAAAAATTCGTCGTACGATGTGAGTTGAGAAAGTCTTTGTACATTAAAAAGGTTATAGAAGAATAATAAAACACATTTTTCTTAGATAAAAATATTAACTTGAATGTTTCAATCTGATTCATCCCCATTACTATCACTCTCCATGGAATTATCGTCGCTGCTATCATTTCCTAAATTAATTATAATACCATTATCTAAAATATTATCGATTCTAATATCTCTTTCGTAATCTTCTTTTATTCGTCGCACGGTTCTATTCACTACATTAGCTCAGTCTGTTTGAGTTGTACGTTGACAAGCTTCTTCTAATAATTTTAACATTTTTGATGTCGTAAATGGAGGTTCTGTATTATGCCTTGCTGCATATCCCTTGATTTGAGCCCATATCAATTCAATTGCGTTGTATTCGCAATGGTAAGGCGGTAATCGTATTACTTGGTGCCCATATTCTGAAGCGATTTCATCAATGAAGTACCGTGATTTTTAGTAATTTTGGTGTGAAAATGTCTATTCGATGATTACAAAAAATGTGACGTTTTAGTTTTCGTAAATAAGGTAGATATTTCATATTTTGTATGACAGGTAGACCTACGTTACATCACCGACACACAGGAGTTAAAAAATATGGCGACACATGAGAGAAAAGGAGACAAAAAAACATCACTCGGTCTGATCCGTCTTTTATTGTTTTGTAGCCGTTTTCTTTGCCCTCTAATAAAGCCATAGAAAAAGATCATATTTAGAGGGCACAATCGATCTGTCAGATTTGTTGTGTTATTTTGGATACTTATTCTGCGTATTCTACGCATATTATACAGGCAATCAATATCCTATAACATTTTGAATCATTTCGTTCATTCCATATTTAATGTTGATGGACATCACTACTCTGGCGTTCGCGCAATAAAGTATAGCATTTGTCCTCCAATGTTTAGCTGTCATTAATTACGAAACTTCATGTAAGTCTAAACGTCAAAAGTGCCATCATAGAGTGGCTGTACTGTAGTATTAAACATTAATTCCATTTCTTGCATGCCACCTAGTGAAAAAGTAATAGTAAACAAGTTTTTTTCTTTTTTAGCAGTAAGTTGTTTGGTAAGATAATATTTTTTCTGTGTAAAGCGCCCTTGAGGTGAGTATTCGCGAAAACGGCGCTATATATCCAAATATTATTATTTTTTTTTTTTTAAACATACAGGGCATCTCACAGACCAACTAACTAACCATCACGCCGTTTCTCCGCAGGGGTAGGCAAAGAGGATGGAACGCCATATTCTTCTATCTTGGCACACCACTTTCGCTTCGGCTACATTCATACATCTTCTCATGCAAGCTCTACGGTTGTTGAGGCTTTTAACAGGGCCCATCCTCAAATATTTGATCGTGCCAGGTCTTTCGCGGACGCCCTCTATTGCTGTTGCCTTCAACACTCGCCCCGTATATTTTCTTAACAATACAAGTTCTACATGACCAAATCATCTTAGCACTCCTTTCTTTATTCTGTCTACCACGCCGCAGCCAGCATTACATTCACTTCTAATTTGTTCATTCTTCAATCTGTCGATCAAAGATTTTCCACACAAGCGCCTTAGTGAACATGTTTCACAGCTACTAGCAAAAACTTCGGGGAGTCTTCTTCGTGCAATTTAGAATAGAAAATATTCTCTACACTTTGTGTGAAATGTCGACAGTTACGGAGATAAGCGACATCAAAGTTGCATTTTTTTTCTCAATATTTTTGATTTGTTTTCAGTAAAATTTTGTACTATCACTATAGTAACTTGTAGAGAATATTAAAAACTTGTTCGTTTTGACAAAAACCTTACAAAAATATATTTTTCAATCAGTTTTAATAAGTTTATTTGACTTGTTATTTGACCAACGCAAATATTGAAAAAAGAAATGCAAATTTTGATGTCGTTTATCTCTGTAACTATCAACATTTCACCCAAAATCAAGAGAATATTTTCTATTCAAAATTACATGAAGAAGAGTCCCACGAAGTTTTTGCTTCTAGCTATAGGACTCCCTGTATAATTTGGTGGTCTGCAATATACTTCTATTTTTGGTTATAGAGTTTTTAATTCTACCAAGTTAACATTTTTTTTTTGTAATTCCTCACATTTTTTATAAATGTATGTATATAAGGCAATATGGATAGAACGCCGCATCCTTCTGTCCTGGCAAACCACTTTTGCTTTGACAGCGCCACTACATTAAAAAAAAAAAGTACTACAGAGAACCACGTCCAACCCGAGCTCACAAATTGAACGTAGCTATGCAGAAAAGCGCCAGGCCACAATTTTGGTAAAAATGAGATATTGATGTCATCGGACGGAGTGAGGCCAATTCTATATTCTACTAAAACCAGCCAAGCCGCTTTCATACAAAAATTCACAGTAATTTCCTTCCGAAATATTTATTGATTTTAAAATCTGCAGTAAGCACCCCATACAGCTTAAAACATTTTTAATATGACTATTCATCAAAACACATTCACCAGAAAACAGTTACTTAGTTATATATTTAGTATTATTATATAGTTTAAAAAATACATATTCACATGGTGATAATAAAATTCCCATACAAATATAAATTTAATTACTAGATATTCATAACAGATAAGTAACTCTGGCTGTTTTCTGAAGAATACATATTTGACATCAGTTATTAGAAATTGGCATTTATATATTATTTATAATTTTTTTAAGTAAAGAACATTTTAGTTTTTGTGTAGATTTGATTATTCCATTTTTACACAAAAGTGCTTTTATCTCAGTTTGAGTTTTTTGTGGCTGGCTGCTTTCAGCATATGCGTAATCAGCATTTTGCTGCATAGTTATGTATTTACATTTCTAAATTGATTTTTAGTTTACACATACAGCTTGAACATTTACGAACCGTAATAAAACAATTTAAAACCATTTTAATCTCGATTTGTAGGGGGCGTTTATAAAACAAGTTCATTTTGTTGCCCAACAATTGCGTCTGTGTTATGATGACAACGGATATTTACAAACTTCTCGTAGTCGGCCTAATTCAAATGCCGGCGATTTAAAATGGAAACCACAAACGCAGTGCCAACAGGTTCCTGTATATTTTCAAAGTTACTTTTAAAGTATATCTACAAACGATTGTCTCGATATAACCATTAACCCTAAAAACAATTTTATTTAGAAAGGACTAGCGGATGACTACGTAGACCAGATTATCGGAGACGTGCGCTATAGCACCTACCAAAAAATGAAGAGGCTGGCAGGTGACAGAGAGAAGTGGAGAGAGCGAGTGCTTGTTGCAGACCAATCCTAGGATTGCGAAAAAAAAAGCGTAAAACCAACTATGTAAGGCATAGACTGCTGAAAATAACTATTTTTAAATTCGATAGTACAGTGAAGAGTACATTGTAGAAGCATATCAAAGAATTATGACGCGGTCACGGTCGATTGAAAAAGATACAGCGATAAAGACAATATACGGATTAATCTTTTACGCAAAAATAATGACAATTCAGAAACAAATGCGAGGTTAATACAAACATTTGATGACAATTAGCGTTTAAGGCACTCGCCAAGTATTCTAGTGGTCGTGGTACAAAGTACATTTTCAAACTCAACCCATTATACCTATTACTAGTGTCTTTGGCCTGCTCTAGCAACATGCATACTGTAATGAGGATAAAATAATAAAATTATATTATATAAGAGCGGACCTGCCAGATGTTGTCATGTCTGAACATCGTCTGGACACGTCTGACGGGTCCGCTAGGAATAAATTTTTAAAAATCTAGAACCCGACTGCAGTGCCACCTACCGGGTCCAGTTGTGAATCTAAACCATCCAGGGACCCACTCGAACGCACACACAAAATTTCATTAAAATCGACCCAGCCGTTTAGGAGGAGTGACGTACACACGCACGGAAGAATTATATATGTAAAGATAAATACAAAATAATAATAATAATAGCAAAATTCATCACCTCAAAATCACTGTATAACTTTCTTCCGGGTTAGATGACTTCTTCAGCTCCAGGTCTTCCAGCTCGCCCGCGCGATCGGCGCTCCTCGATCGCACGTGCCCGCGCTCGCGCCCGTCGGCTATCTTCACGCCGATCCTCTTCTTGCCGCCGTTGCTGACCTCGAATCGCTTGGTCCCCTCCAAAGCCGTCGAGAAATCCTCCTTGTCGTAATCCTTGACCTGAAGGCGGTTGTTTGCGCTGCCGCAAATGTTCTTGGAGTCGCCAGAGAGCAGAGAGTCGTTTACGTCCGGTTCCGGATTTTCCTGATCGTTTAGGACGTTCAACGAGACGACGCTCAGCGGTCCCTCGTCGGACTTTTCGACGTTGTTCAAAGTTGTAGCTTTTTGGCCGGTGTTCTTCTGCTCCCGGACATGGTGGTCGTCTTGAGTCTCAGTCGCGATTTCATCGTAGCAATACGGATACTCGGAGTATTTGTGTTTGCATATCTTTCCCGAGCTCGGAACGGCGTTGGCCTCATCACTCTTGCTGTGGGAACCGGGTTTGAATATTGACAGCGATGTCGGCAGTTTCAAGAAGCCGTCCTTACCGGTGTGGGAGCTGCAACTGCCCGAACCCTTCAGGCAACCAATATCGCTCCTCATGACCCGCACACGCAACGGAAGCTTATTTTCTTTGTCCATTCGCATCCGCTTCTTCCTCCACTCGGTAATCAACGACAAGCACTTCTCTGTGAAGTAGAAAAACACGACTCCGAGCATGGCGACCAGCCCCTTCCACATGCTGGTGTTGTGGGAGTGCGACGTGCCGTGCCCGTGGCTGTGCGACTCTGGCGACAGCGCGTGCGGCAGCAGATGCAGCATCGCGTCGCCGGACAACGTGCCGACCGCCAGCGCCACCAAGAACTGCAGGATTTGCTGATAATACATGTGATGCATTATGGGTATGACCGCGACGCCCAGCAGACCGCAAGCGCTGATGGCCAAGATGCACAGGGACGAGTATGCCCAGACGGCCGTCCTGTTTTCCGAGGGGCCTTCGGAATGGTCATGTTGATCGTCGTCGCTTTCGGCACTTTTCGAATACGGAAACATGGATTCTAATTTATTTTCTCCGCTCCTGAGCTTGGGGTACTCTCGCTCAACGACGCAGCCTTGTCGTTCGTACGACGTGGGAGCGACCTTTTGGTACAGGAGAATCGGACAGATTCGTGTCAGGATTCTGGCGTTAAGGTGGAGGTTCGCCTTGAGGGCGTCTAGAGACTTGTTGGAGGTACTCGCGTGCTCTTCTTCCGTGTGGTTGTGTAGCGGGTGCGTGTGATGCTGGTTGTGTGATTTGGTCTGCTGCTCGTTGAGGCTGGAGACGAGGTCTGCGCTGTTGAGGCACTGAAACGAACAAGTTTAAAATGTTATTTTATATATACCCTGTTTCTATGTGTCTAAAATATTAATATAAATAAATTAATTTAAGAAAATTAGTTTTTCTGTTTAATTCAACAGGGAATCTCATTTGTGTCATATATTGGTTTCATTTTAGATTTATTTTTCTATTAGGAAAATTTTTCAATATAGAGGGTTATTTAGAACACATTAATAACCTCGCAAGACTATATTCCTGCCTTGATGAGTCGAAAATGTTCAGGCAGCCATGACCAACTATAGTTAGGGAGCTACGCAATATCAAAGTTTGCATTTCTTTTCAATGTTTCTGATTCATTTTTTTACAAAATGTTGGACTATCATTACAGTACCTAACTTATATTAATAACGAAAAATTCATTTGTTTCAATAAGGGTTCGAGGATATATATCCGCGGATATGTATCATGATATATATCACAATATTTATGGCTCAATTTTTATTTTGGATATATATCCAAGAAAACTTTCTGCAAATGTTAATAGATGGCGCTAGTTGTATTTTAAAAAATGCTACAGGTTGTTTTTTGAATATCTGCGGTCGTTACTAGATGGCGCTAGTTGTATTTTAAAAAGTGCTACAGTTATTTATTAGCTTCATTTGTTTCATATAATCCGTTTTTTATTTCACACAAAGAAACAAACACCCATAACACTACATTAGAAAGAGCAACTTTTATAACTTATATATAATAATTGCATATATTAACTTTTTTCAGTTTGCAATTCATTTACTTATTTAATAAATAATAATTCATATACAAAATAAAAAAATAAACTTCCTAACTATTTCAAGTTTGTATGAATCGACGTGTGCAAAAAAGGAGAAAAAAAAGTTTGGATATACATCCAATTTTTGATATGTATCGGATATATATGAAAAAAAATCTGATTATTTGATTTTTATTATAAAAATCGGATTTTTTCGATCCCTGGTTTCGATACAAGTTAAATAAAATGATAGAAACCCTCCAATTTTTATTACTTTGTATTAAAATTTTCATATTCGATATAAGTTAATGTAATAATAGTCTAACATTGAAAAAATGCAAACTTTGATATCACATACGTGATTAACTATGTCATGGTTGTTTGAACATTTTTTACTCATAACCATAGCAGGAATCTTATAAAGTATTGTGGACTAGCTCTGTTACACCCTATATATAAGCTAAAAACTGTCTATTATATCAGCTATCGTTCAGAAAGCGAAATATCTTTATTAACTACACGTGCGTCATACAGAGCGGATTATTTTTGACATACAAGATTAACGTCTATAGATGAGTTATAATAAAACAGCAAAATAATTTAACCATTAAAATACAATGTTATTAGACGTTTCATATACAATTTATTACGCATTCACAAAACTTCTAATCGGCAAATACTTCAGATAGCAAAATAAGGCCGAAACAATTATCAATACTGTAAGCGGAGTGTACGAGACCTGTTACTCAACCAACTTCTAATTGGTAGGCAGGTATTGAAAAAAAGCGGAATTTTTTGAAGACACCAAGACACAGAGTGTCTGGATAAGGTAAAGAAGACGATTAAAAAAAACACTCACCATGACATTAGTAGAATTGGACCTCACTCCGTTGACTACGGACTCGATGGGCGGCTGAACAGTTCCCTGCTGCAGGACCATCCTGTCTAAATCTAGCTTCTTCAGCATCCTGTCGAATCCCGCCAAATCCATGGTCATGGTCTCCCTGTCTCCAAACTGTGTAAACAGCTTCTTGACGTAGAAATCTACATCGATGTTCTTCAAATTGACCTTGTAATCGACAGACGCCGAGTCATTCTTCGCGTCCTTTAGATTGTCAGGTAAATGCGCGTCTCGTTTTTTTCTTTTGACGTTGATTTCTTCACTTTTGAGTCTAGCTACATCATTTTCGGGGCTAGATCTGATCGACAGTCTATTTGAAGCTCCAAAATCGGCGGAGCCCTTCGCAATGTTTGTATTTAATCTTTGCCGGGGGGCTTCCTCGTCTCTCAATGTGTTGTCTAAAACAATTCTCGAAGGTTTTGCGTCTGCGTCGTCATTAACACGACTTGTCTTACGATTAAAATCAAAATAATTCACCGCTTCGATATCTCCAGTTTCTTTTTCGGCGACTATTCTAGAAGTGTCTAAATGTGGATTGAGACCTACTCGTCGTTCAATATCTTCAATTCTTTGCATCACATCTTTACTGTAAGTTTCCCGAGCTTCAGAATTCTCGTGTACGTCAGCTCTGGTCTTAGCGAAAGCGTAATTCCTGCGTTTCTCTCTAGCGTTCAAATCATTACCGATAACGTACATAGCGTCAGATCTTGCGTTGTTCTTAAGTGGATTAATATTAGCGCGTGCTCCTCGCGAGCCAGCGTCGAGATCCGCCTGATAGCCGGGCTTAAAGTCAACGTCTTTTACTTTATACACGTCGTCCCTCTCCATCTTATCGAGGTGTCTCATCTTGGACATGTAATGACTTCTCCAATAGCCCCGCGCCGGCACCGCATGGTTCACTTTGAATCTCTCGTGCCTCAGGACTTGGTACTTCGTCAGCCCCCCCGTCTCCGGGATGATGCCATCATGAGCGGAGCACGATGAGTGCGTCGCGCACAGCAGACAGATGCACACGGTAACCAAATGATTCGACGAGGCCATCTTTTAACATTGAATTCAAACGGATTAAATCAACGACGAGATTCAGACGAAATCATCGACCGACGGGTTGAACGCAATTAGGCTTTATCGGATAAAGTGTCGTGTCACTGATGATATTAAATTACAGTTTTTTTAGGAACTTTATGGGTTTGTAAGAGCACCGATCTAATAGTCACTTCAGACGACGTATAACGAAATCTTAAAAAACTAAATAATAGAAATGTCAAAACGGACACGTAAAAAATTTAACAAAGTAAAAAAAGAATACTTTTCAGGTTTGGTATTTGGTACGAGCCCGATGAGAGTTTTCGAGAAAGTCTTTTAAAAATGATAATCGACAGATTATCGGAAAACTCCTGGCGAGGTTGTCTTCCAATATTGTTTGGCGTCCGCCGGAATAGATGTCGCCTTCTTCGTTGATTCTGTAAAGAAGAAAAAACATAATTAGAATACGTAAAACAAGTGCAAAATCATTTACATATTACAAGGTGAGATTCCTGGGGACAGCACACAACTTCGCCATTTTGAAATTTTCGAAATAATTTGTCAATGAAAAATATTAACCAATGCACACCGCAAACAATGATAGTAAAACGAATTTCGTATGCGCAATATTTAGTGAAAAAAATATCTGAATAAAAAACTATTTTTTATGCCTTTTTTATTTAAAAAAGAAAACTGAATTGAATCGAAATAAAATTGCCTGAACGAAGAAATTAATCAGCGCTCGGCTTGATCACCTGTTGCGAAACAGCCAATCGAGTCGCTCGATTCGATCGGCCAAATTTCTCCATTGTTGTAATAATAATAATATCGCGTTTTGAAAGCCGCGCGTTTTTGTAATAATGCGAGTCGTAAAACCGACGACAAATGATGGCGATAATTTTATCGCGATCGAATCGCTGTCGGGCCGCTGTTTTTGCTGCTTCATCGCTGGGCCAAAACCGCCAAACACGTGCGGGCTTCGCATTGGACGCGGCCGCCGTGACCAATCAGAGATCGAAGAGAAGAACGAACCCCGCTTAAAACCGAGAGCCGGCGACCGCGTTATAATTTCCGACCTCGAATATTTTCGGTAGACGTGCACCGCAGCGAGGTGAGAATTTTTGGATATTACGACATTTGAGCGAGGGGGATTTTGGCAGATAGCCGGTAATACAGGCAATGACATAATAAGTTGTAGACACGTTACAAGCTTGAAATCGTGGCAACTCAAAAGTAAAGTCGAACGGACCTCCTTTGTGATCGGGCGCGACGCTGCGCGGAAAAAGGAACAGAGTATCGCACACTATTGTGAGAATGTGTATGTTATTTTAGTCATCGTGACTTCAAATTACCTGATTCTTACGTGATTTGTTGTCTCTTTCAATGCAATATTTGCTACATATGAAAGCCGGCTTGTATAGGAATAACGTGTCTATATTATAATACGTCGATGAGTACAGCTACAAAAAATGTGCAATTAGCATAAATTCGAACTGTGTTAAAAACAGAAATACGAATTTGACGCTATCCAGAAGTGCATATAAAACAAAAACGTGAAATTGACAGGCTGTAAAACAATAATAAATTTGACATAAAACAGAACAGGATACGTGCGTGAATTTGACGCGCTATAAAATCAAAAAACATGAATTTGACTAGTTCAGAACTAAGCTAAGATATAAGAATAAATTTGACACGAAACAAACTGTTTTTAGTACGCGCGCTATAAAACAAAAGACGTGAATTTGGCTAGTTCAGAGCTAGCTATAAAAAAGTAAGGATAAAATTGACGGAAAATAGAAATGTTTTTTGTACGAATCTGTCGCGCTGCAAAACAAAAAAAAAAGTGAATTTGACTAGTTCAGAACCAAAATTTGACACAAAACAGAACCGTTTATAAGTATGAATTTGACGTAATCCAGAACAAGCTATAAAACACGTTTGAATTAGACATTAAACGATAATAAGCATGATTTTGACTAGTTTAGAACTAGTTGTAAAAAGAAGCATAAATATGACACGAAGTAGAACTGGCCAAAAGCCAAATTTTAATAAATACTAGCAGGAATTCAATCGGCAATTGTGTTTGTTGTGCAGCAAACACAATTGTTTACCTATGCCTACGTCTGCCGCTTCGCGGCCAATTGTATCTGGTAAATTTCCATTTTTGCCATTGTGGCCGCTCTGCGGCCAGCGATGGCCGCTGCGCGGCCAATTGTGTTTGTTGTGCAGCAAACACAATTGTTTACCTATGCCTACGTCAGCCACTTCACGGCCAATTGTATCTGGCAAATTTCCACTTTTAATTACGGTTAGTTTACATATAAGTAATCAAGACAAAGTATTTATTCAGTATTTCTAACCGATTAATAAGTCAGAGCGGAGTTTTAAAATTAATATTTTGAACATGCTTTGTCAATTGTCAAATTAACACTCCTTGCCATCATATTAAAAAACGTGGTCCATTCCAAATTCTGAATTTTTTTTTTCGTATTTATCAGGATATTCTTGCATTAAATTTAAAGAAAGATCTATCTTAATGCCGTTGTTCTGTATGTCCTCATATTATTAATGTTCTAGAAAATATAAATTATCACATCCGAAACACGAAACTCTAACCTGAAAGACGTGAATATGACAGTTAAATATCTTACATAATTATCTAAAATCCGCGACTTGATTCATTTCATTCACTGTGATATAACATTTTTCTAACAAAAAGTAGCTTTTTAAAGCGATAAATAGTTTAAAGAGAAAACGTAAATAGCTGTCATCGCTCCCAATATGGCGAAGAACGGCCGAGCCGACAGCAGTGACAGCTGGGTTATGGCTGGGTTTACATAACCAAAAAAGGATATGGCGAAATTTACAAACAATTTTGAAACACAAATATGTATATCAAAAATTAATAAAAAAATAAAAAATTGCTACTTATAACTAATATTGTTTAATGTACGTTCTTTTTAATTTTATGTTATATTTTTTATGTAAAAGCCTATACACATTGCTGCTCTTTACTTTATATTTTAATTTATATACTCATGTTTTGGTGCTATACAGATATTGTTTAATGAATGTGCTTTTTGAAATTTATATTATATTCTTTATGTAAAAGCCTATACCTAATGGGCGTAAACAAATAAATAAATAAAATAAATAAATAAATATTAAGTACATTATTTTTATAAGTGACCATTTTTATTTTACGTGTATAATATTTCTACACATTAAATATTATCTGCGTGTATTTTAAAACAATCCATATTCTTCTCGCTACTTTATACGATTTCGCCATTTGTTTTTTTTTTTAACTGGCAACAGAAATCATCCGGAGACGGCGACATTGGTTAGCGTAATTAGTAATTTTAGTATATAGATATTTTACGAATCGTACGACTGAAGCTAAGCTGCCAGTCAGACGAGTTTAGCGCGGCGCCAGGTGACGCGGTCGCTCCACCGGGAGTCAAGGCTGCTTGCATTTTTTGTATTCGCGAATACTATTTGTATCCCAAATTTATTTTTATTCTAAATTTAATCGTACTCGTACTCGTAGCATCCACAATATACAAGTGTTGCGGAAAAATTCCGATTAATTTTTTTTATGATTCTATTTGACTCGTATTACAGTGAATGTATGTACAATAATCGACGTGTTTAATTTTAATAATTATAAAAGATAATCTTAATTTTCTATTTTTGTAAATAAAAACTATTTTTTTCTCAAAAAACATCATAAGATCCAACGTTTTGCTGAAAAAAGTCAGAAATGTTGAAAAAAAAATGCAAACTTTGATGCCGCTTATCTCCGCAGTTGTAGAAATTTCACCAAAAGTGTAAAGAATATTTTCTATCCATGATCGATTAAAGACTCCCCGTAGTTTTTGCTACTAGTCCCAATTATAATAATTTCGTTGTCTGTCTGTCTCTCCGTCCGTCTGTCTTATCCGTCTGTACAATTTTCCTTTTTTATGGTAATTTTTTTTTATAATAAATGAATACTTATTCCTTATTTATTTATTTATTTAACGCCCCTATGGGCTTTTACAAAAATACAGAATATAAAATTAAAAAGATATATCATAAGACAGATAAAATAATAATACAGATAAAAGGTACAAATAATAATACTTTAAAGGTAAATTTACTATCCATTTCCATTTCGTTGAGATTAAAGAATTGTATCAGCTTTATCCTAAACACAGTTATATTATCAGCAAAAATGTCAGCCGCCTCTGCATGTTCATTCCCTAATGAGTGTAATCTGGGAATTACAGAGTTTGCTAATGCATTAGTTCTGACATTTCCACTATAATGGAATAATGCACTGTCTTGATGACCTCAATTATGAACCGACATGCAAAATTACCGTCATTTTTGACTGGTTACAGCTAGTTATCTTATGTCACGAATTTCCGAAAAATTTGACGATTCTATTTAAAAAAAAAAAAAATTAAACGCGTAAGCCGCACTTTTCGAAAACAAATTTTAAATAAAAACTTGCATTTCAACAGCCGATACGCAAAACACACAAAACACGAGACTAATCTAATCGCGGAACCTTGAATTTGACGCCGGTTATAACCGGCTGTCAACACCTGTGCGCTATCTGCCCAACCCGGAGGCGACACGCGATAGCGGATCGCAAAAAAGAAAAGAAAAAAAGAAAAAAATACCACTCCAGAAATAAATGCGCGCCGGATTCACAATTTCCGCGAAATTCGAGGGCCGCGATACTGCGGCGACTCTTGCGGGACCCGCCTCGACGTCCTGGCCGCTTCTGCGGATCCGTCTAGAGTTGTAGAGCGTCGGCCCGCGGCGAACGTTGGAACAAGACTGACGGGTCCGCGCGGCGAGGCGTGACGAGGCGCGAAACGGTCTCGAAACGTCGACAGAATTGTACATAGCATTAGGCTTTATCAGAATTAGAAGCGGAGAACGATACGTAATTGCTAGCTTGGTATAGTTCGATTTGTAATTGAAGGCGTGGCTGTAAAAAGGGTGTACAGGGTTATTCGGAAAATATTACTAACCTCGTTGGACTATATTTCTGTTTTAATTAAGAGTCGAAAATATTCAAGCAACCATGACGTAATATCATGGGCGTGCAGTGGGAACATCGCGGCATGACTTTACGCAACCAATTATTCGGAAAAAATCGTAATATTTCTATCACAATTGTAGTACGTATTCATATTTTGATGTATCATAAAAATCTGTAGCATAAATGTTTAATTTCTATTTTTTTTTCCATTATATACGTTTACAAATAGTTCGATGTTCCCACCGCGCGCGCCTGCGTAATATCAATAGTTGTGGAAATATGCGACATCAAATATTTTTGACTTCTTTTTTGTAAAATGTTGGACCATCACTACAGTAACTTATATCGAATATGTAAAATTCATTCCCTTTAATACAAGTCAGATAAAATAATAAAAACCATTGAATTTCAATTGGAAAACGTTCCAATTGGTATTTCTGCAGGGTTTTTATCATTTTATTTAGCTTGTATTGAAAATAATTAATTTTTCGTAATCGATATAAGTTACTGCAATGATAGTTCAACGTTTTGTAAAAAATAAGTCAGAAATATTGGGAAAAAAAAATGTAAACTTGGATATTGCATAACTCTACAATTCTTGATATTAGGTCATCGCTCATGGCTGCTTGAACATTTCCGACTCACAATTAGGGTTGGCAACTATACGGTTAAAAACAGTATCATACTTTTTTTCACTAAATTATACTTTTTACTATTGAACAAAAATAAAGTATAAAAAATACCGTTTTCAGCATCAAAATGCGTACCTAACACTATAAGTTTCAGACTTAGAAGCTCACAATTTTTTTGATTAAAAGATCCAAAATCCAAAAGTGGAGCCATTTATTAGTAAACAACTCAGAAGAATTTAAAAATATTACTAAAATTGTCTCATATCTACTTTCTGTTCCCGCCACCTCAGCATTTACTGAAATAATTTTTTCAGTAATGAATGTAAAATGGCGGGAGGATAGAAATAGAGCAAATATTAATTTAATAAAAAATGAGCTCCTCATTCATTTTAATTTTAGTTATAATTGTGGTGAGGCTTATGAAGTTTTTAAAAAAAGAGTGTAAATTAATAAGTTGTGCGAGAAGCTCTAAAAAATATGTATTTAAAACATTAAATAAATAAAATACTGTTTAATATTCTTCTCAGACCTAAATATACTTTATTTCTTGTAAAAAAAGTTGGCAACCCTACTCACAACCAAGGCAGGAATATAGTCCTGCGAGGTTATTAATGTTTTCCAAATAACCCTGTAAGCACATATGTATATGCAAAAACAAAATTTTACAGGAGAGAACAAACACTTGGTAATATTTATGATCAGAATTTCATTTTTTTTTCTGATATTATTCACTTGCCAATTTTGGACATTAATTTTACGTTTTCTCTTTTTATTTATCTTGTTAAGCAATGCCAGTGACGTCGTCGAACGGCCGCCATCTGTCATGTTTGTTACTATCAGAGGAATATAGATAAATATAGACCCTTTTCCGCGTAAGCCACCTTTTTAGGTCGAATTTCAAGATCCAGGCAAGATTTGTACGTAAGGTACCGCGCACGGTGCCAAGCTATGGCTATAAAACAACGAGACAGATGCTTCCGCAGAAAAAGTACGCATGCCCCAAAGGTGAACAACCGACAGCTGTATAGCCTGAAGCCTTCTCTTTCGAATGCGGTGCCTCCCGTGAGTGTAAACAAATAGAAACTAGAAACAAGAACGAGCTAATTCCTGTCAAAGCTTGTTAAAACTTATTTCTTCCAAATGCAAAGAGATGTCAGAAAACCTGTGGATGCAGAAAGTATAGATTAAAACCCTTTAAATGCATATTGTGCCGAAAACGGAACATTGAGTTTGTTTTCAATTATCACACAAAATATTTGTCATTCTTTGTATCGATCCTTATAAAAGTATTCCTCAGTCATTAAATTAAAAAAAAAAATTTTTTGTCCATGCCCAAACGGCCATTTTTTACTAAACTATCAAATTATAGAAAAAGTCGATGTCTTTATCGAGAAGCGAAGTAAGCCGTATTCGATCTAAAGAAATATTGATTATTTGACAGATTTATTACCCAGGAAAATATAAAACGAGCAGGTATGTTTATCAATTTTGTATTCATACAATTATTTTTATCTTTTTTATACTAAATGCACAGGAAGTAATGCATTAATTTAGTATTAAATGCATGTGGTGCCGAAAATGGCACATGCTAATTTTTTTAAAAATAAATGAAAAAATAAAACAATGATTTTTTACTATTTTTCCCTAGTCCAGTCTTCCCTTTCCAGTCTACAGGTGAAGCTCTATAAAATATATTTTTTTCATACAAAAATCAGACTTCATGCATTTAAGGGTTAAGGGGTTATATACAGTTAGAATTTTCAAAAAATTGATTTCTTTTTTATTTAAATTTCTTAATGTACACATATTTAAGTAAACACACGGAAAATTTCAAGCCAATCCGGCGATTATTTTCAAAGTTACGCGCATATTTGTAATCACGTGGCGAGGCCGGAGCGCCAGCGCTCACCTAGAGATCAGTCCCTTTTTTACCTACCTATTGTAAACGCTGTACCTTTTACTTACCTGTCCATTGTAAGTGTTCCCTTCTAATGTATTCAGATGAATAAAGTGAAAGTATGGCCCTGGAGTAGACGACTCGATGTAAGTTGAAAAAAATGTTTTTTACTCGATGTAAAGCGCCTTTGACACTTTATAGCCGTTTTTCTCAAAATGGTCTCTATAACATCGGTGACGAAGATTTCTCGGAAACGGCTCAACCGATCAGTCTCAAATTTTAACACAAGCTTCTTAAGTATATTTTTTAGTAATTAATCGAAGGTTTTTTTCTCGCCGATAAATATACGTTTTTTTATAAACAATTTAAGGCCAAAATTTTGGTCAAAAATCGATTTTTTTTTTTTTTGAGAAGGAGCCATTTTGTCAAAAAAAAATATTTTGCTTATTCCTTCGATTAATTACTAGATAATACATTACTTTGACGAAATCCGTTTGGTTTTTTCATTTTAGATGATCCAGTTAAGAGATATCGTTGTCACCGCAAGGTGCCTTTTTTGAGAGGAGCTCCTGAAGATCAGCTATAGCAGCTTTCAAAATTATTATTTTACAAACACAAAAATGTTAAAATACAGCTAAAAGTAACCATAATATGTGTACAAATTTTCACATTTATAAATTTAAAAGTCTTCTCAGAATTTTTTTTTGAAAAATCACTTTTTTTGGGCCTCCTGACTGTATATAACCCCTTAAAAAGCTCCGTTATATACACGAATTGTAGTGGTATGATGAAGAGGATGAAACGGAGACTATTTTCGAGCAAACGTATGATGAATTCGAGGACGAAGAGGATTGCGATGAAACTAATAATCGCATCACGGATGATGTGGAAGAAATTTCGATCCGTGACGTTTCAATCGGTAGGAACTAAAGACAATTAAATCGCAAAACCTGGTCCATCAAGAACAGCGAAGCGAAGGAGAATGCGCTTAATTTTGGAATAGTGAATTGCATGTCGATTAAGCCACGTATTCACTAGGGGACAAATCGCGAAACATCCCGCGCGGCATGTCGCGTCAACATCTACGCACATGTTTCGGGGACAATGACGCGGTCATTTGTCGTGTACACACCGGGACTCGCATATCTTGTCGCGGAAATGTCACCCGATGAGGTTATGATGACAGCTGCGGTATCTCATTTGGCGAAAACGGGGTTCAGCGCAATTCGAAATGTTTTTTTGGGTCGCAATTTCAAATTAACGAGGTTTTACTGCAGTAAATTGAATATTATTAAAAACAAGGTCCTTTTTGCAAATAATTATTGTTTTCCACACGTCGCGGAAATGTCGCCCTATGAGGTTATGATGACAGCTGCTTATCTGTTTATGTTAATGAGTTTATCGAAACGTAAGAGGAGAAAAAAGAGGAGAATGCGAAATTATTTACTGCAAAGGGAAAGAAGGACGGATATTCTACGCGATCTTCGATCGATACAACTCAATGAGTTCAAGAACAATTTCGTTTCCCCACATTGTCATCTTGACAGATACAGCGCATGCGTATTCACTTGTAAACATACCGCGTGGTACTGACGCTCCGCGTAATGTTGCAGTGAGCTCGCTCGAGTACCGTGCGCATGGCAACGTTGCCACGGCACGTAGAAATGCCGCGCTATGTTGTGCGCGACGTTGCAATGCCACGTAGACTCTATGCCGCGCGTGCTGTTGAGGGACAATTTGTCCCCTAGTGAATACATGGCTTTAGGCCTACTGAGGATACCACGGTAAAAAAACGCGCCGCTTACTCTTCCTCAAGGTGGTGTGGAAATTAGTTTTTTGGCCAAAACGCTTTGCAGCGCTCGTACGCCAAAATTATTGATTTTACGGAAAAAAAGTTATGGCATAAATTGTAGAAAATTTTCTTTAGTTTTATTTTGTATAACGTGTTTATCGTAAAATGAGTCGGAAAGGAGATATTGTCAAAAAACTGCTTTTAGGCGCCATTTTTTCAAAATGGCGGCGCGAGCGGCAAAGATACGAGGTGGCAAACTTGAAATTGGGAAAGAGCACATCTAAATCTATAAAATTACCCAATTAGTGCATGTCGGCCGTTAGTTAGAGTAACACGCATGTGAAGAGTATTTTGTGAAGGTGTTGGTGTGTAAATAATACTATGGTCGTGGTGTGTAGTGATATTTACATGCTAGTGTAGTGATTGTCCTGACGAAGAGACGGGTTACGTCTCGAAACCGGTACACAAAAAAGTCTTTTTTAGCGGGTTATTTTGGGTCGCAATCCTAGGATTGGTCTGCAACAAGCACTCGCCCTCTCCACTTCTCTCTGTCACCTGCTAGCCTCTTCATCTCTTGGCAGGTGCTACAGCGCACGTCTCCGATAATCTGGTCTACGTAGCTTAATCTCGGGCGGCCTCTACGATTGTTGCCTTCAGTGCCTTTAGTGGTTACCCATAAACAAACAAAAATGCTTTTAATATTAAAAATAAATCCTTTTCATTAATTTCCAACTCGCCAGTTTTTTCTCCTGTCCAATTTGTTTGATTTACGCGTCAGAATCGCGTCAATCGAGATGCACAATGCATCTGGTGCAATGATACACGACCCATTGTGATGCTGCGCGCGCGTGCACTCTGTCCGCGGGTGCAGGATCGCGTTAGATAACAGATGCTGTTAGATAACACCGGGAAGTGTCTATCCGCACGTCGATGCTGACGTAGCATTAACCATATCTGCGCGTGTAACGATGTATTACACCACCAGTCGGTCGAGAATGATACCAAAATGTTTGCTTGCACGGTACAACTAGGGAATGCAATCCCGAGTCGAGATCGCCCCTTCGGGATCCCTCGAGATTAAAATTTCCAGTCCCGCGGGATCCCTACGGATCGGTATCCCGAATACTTTTGTGTGTTTTTTTTTGTTTATAGAGCTGAATAGCAATTAACGACAATGCCTTGCATTTTTATATCAGCAATTTTAGTAAAATGTTCATTGTTAATCATTGCATTAAAGTTTTTGTAGGCGTTTTTCCAAGCATCAATCAGTCAATGTAGTAGAGTAAAAAGGTAACCCATAAAAACCAAGTTTTTACTATACTCCCTTTCTTTGTAAAATATAACAATAATTAAAGACGATTTAAAACATATAACATAACACTAAACTTACAGTAATTTAATATATTTCTAAAATGTCAGATGTTTTGAGATGTCAAGATTTTGATAGATTCAATTATCATCAATATCGTACCTTATGAATTTCCAGCGTCAAATGATTTAGTCAGAATCAGATTTGAGTAATGTAGAATTCTTCAAAACTTAGCAGAAATCTAAAAGAAATAAATTATTATTTGATTTTTTCCCAAAAACCCCAATTTTACTGTCACCTGTGAACCAATTGTTTTGTAAATTTTCGAAATTCGTAGTGATTCGTACCTATTATACCGACGGAGTAATTCAAATTTAGAAAATATTCCGCGACGTTATCGGGCCGCCGTTGCTAATCAAACTTTTCTAATGATTCCAATTTGAAAAAACGAATAAAATTTATAAAAATCCGAAATTATACTATAATTATTTTTTTTTTTAACGAAAATTTGATAGATTTTCTTGATCGTCGCCACGAGTCTGCTTGCAAAGTTTCAACTCGATTGGATCACGGGGAAAGGGTCAAAAATCGATCCAAAGTTTTTGTTGACGACAAGCAAGCAGACGCCACGAGTTAATTATAAAGGGAGTAAAAATAATATTATTCAAAACTATTTTCATTATTTGAATGTGACATGAACATAGGTTTTAAGTACTTACAAAAGCTCTATAGACATATACAATTAAACATACAAAAAATATAAAAAATGCTGATCAATCCCGATAATCTCGTCCGATTTTTCGGTTCGGGATTGATCTCGTAAAATGCCTCGAGATCTCGCGGGATCGGGATTGCATTCCCTAGGTACAATCTCTGATTGAAGGAGTTTTGCAACCCACTAATCGCGTGATTTAATTAATTAATTAATTAAATTTCATAATTTTTTATTGCAAACAACAAAATTAAAGGTAAAAAAAAGTAACCCATAAAAACCAAGTTTTTACAATACTCCCTTTCTCATTTTCGGGTTTCGCGTCTACCATATGCGTTGAAATATCCACACAACTTGTATGAAAAAAACATAAAAAATTTGAAAAATCCGAAATTATACTATAATTATTATTTTTTTTAACGAAAATTTGATAGATCTTCTTGATCGTCGCCACGAATCTGCTTGCAAAGTTTCAACTCCATTGGATCACGGGAAAAGGGTCAAAAATCGATCCAAAGTTTTTGTTGATGACAAGCAAGCAGACGCCACGAGTTAATATAAAAGAAAAGTAATAACTAAGTAACATAAGATTATATACGTAAAGAAAAGGAAAACAGATAAATTAATAATCATAATAATGCAAAAAAACATTACCAAGATATTCTGTGCTATATAATAGCAATATTAGGATGTCATGTCACGTACTAATTTCACGAATTCGAATATCAAGCCTGCTATTCGCCGAATACGAATAATTCAAAAAGGTAAGAAATAATTTACTAACTATAATAACTTATAATTTAAATTTTTTAAACAACATTTCTTTTATCCGTTTGTGCATTCCCAAAATCGAAAATAAATATCACTTTTTTCACGCTTACGAGAGGTTATGTTATTGGATTTAATTTGAAATTATTTTACAAGAGTTAACACTTTTACACACAACGGAAGTAAAATGGAACGAACAATACGTATCACAAAACAAAAACTACATGAAGTGAGCACCTAACCTTATTAATAACCCAACGAAACTATATGATATAACTCATGTTATGCTGTGAAACAAGTAACAAATGACAACTTGAAAACTCAACAAATCCATTCATTCAATGTTAGGGGAATCCCCGATAATAGAGTGCGTAGGTGTGTTCGGATAAACGGTGCACAACCAAACCTTTATTTGCGATGCGTTCAGTTATAAATAGTTTTATTCATTCGTGTTGATATTCGGCGAATACGAATATTCGTATTCGTTGCATCACTACTGAATAATCATGGTTTTTCTGAATTTTCAAATCATTTATTAGAAAATGACCACGGTTTTGACAAAAATTTAGAACTTTTTATTTTACACATAAATAATTTTGGTCTGAAGTTGAATAATTTAGAAGCATTAGAAAATAGTAAAGCATGTAATAGTAAACAAAATATTATTAATAATCAATTAAATTTAACTACTAGCCCAATTCTAAAAAAATTTCAATAATTGCGAGTAATCAAGAACTTTAGTAATAATATTTAAAAATAAATTTTCAAATAATTTAGAAAAACAAGAGACAAAAGACATTTCATTCTGATATTTTGACAGTTATATAACACCCTGACGATGGAAAGGTTTTTCCGAAACATGTTGGTGTAATTAATTTATTTATTTAATATACACGGTTAAATAGCCTTTTACCTATAATGCATTTATACATAATATTAACACAACAACATATGTGTGTAAATTAGAGAAATAGAATTATACATCAGTGTAGAAATAGACAAAAAATAAGGTATAAAAGAGATATAATGCAATATAAAACACATTAATAATAGAAAAATTTGAAAACGCAGAATATAAAAGAGATATAATACAAATAAACGTGTGAATAATATAAGCATTTGAAAACATAACATATATAGCAGAGAGTAGAGATATAATTTAATAAAACACATAAATGATTAAAAGATTTGAAAACATAAAAGAGTAAAAATTTAATACAATAAAACACATGAATAATATAAAAATTGAAAACACGAGTATAGTATACGTGGACTTAACATGAAAGTGGCATTATACTAAATACATAAAATTGACATATTTCGGTTGGATTAGACATAATTTATATTAATAAATGGGTATAATAATTTGTTTGTGTGTACATTAAGAATTCAGGATGGCAGGGTGTAGAGAATAATAGAGAATAACAAATAAAAGAAGTAGATATACAGGGTTATTTGGAAAACATTAATAACTTCGCAGGACTATATTTCTGCCTTGATTATGAGTCGAAAATGTTCAAGCTACCATGACCTAATATCAATAGTTAAGGAGATATGCGACATCAAAGTTTACATTTTTTTTTTCAATAATTCTGACTTATTTCTTGTGAAACGTTGGACCATCATTACAGTAACTTATGGGTCATTCCAGCGAAAATGACACCATAGGTGTAAAAAATAAATCAGCAGTTTTGTAATGAAATCCATGCCTAAAATAAAGTTCATGAAACAAATTTATAGAAATCTATAAGTTTGTTTCGAATTTTCCACATTTTTGCAGTTTTATCGTTTGTCAACATACCTACAGCACCATTGTGTATTTTTTATCTAAGTTGACAGCACTGTTTGCCGCCATTAATTTACGCTACGCTGAAAAGTGACAATTGTAATAGAAAGTATATTTCACACAGTTTCAGCACGTGATGAGTAATTACATATATAGTTTTATGGTTTGGATTATAATACCTTTTAAAAAATGCTTAACTCATGTCCCACCCGTCACTACAAAATACTGTTTTTTTAATGCTAACCAACAAATATCTAACCTTAAGTTTTCTGGCTTTCTGAAAGTAATAATTAGACTGAGGACAACTGTTTTGACTTAAAAAGCTTTGCATTATTAAATACGTGCGACTGCACAGCACTCTTGAAAGTGTGTCCCACCCGTCACTGCGACGGTGGGATAAAAATTTATATTTGATAAATAGGAGTTTTTAGGGTTGAAAGCATTAATAAGGGGCCGTTCAAGTATTATATAAGCACTAAAGGGGGGGTCTTTGCTTATTTTTTATAATATGGGGGACAGGGGGGTCTGAATGGCGATTACGTCAGTAATAATTATTTACTTTTCGTTTTTTTTTGCAAAATTTAGTAGCTTCTGATTAGAACATATATGACAATCCTACTTGTCTTGTGACAAGGGGGAGGGAGGGGTTAAAAATGACTAAAGTTCTGCTTACGTAATACTTGAATGGCCCCTAACATGTTTTATTATTACTTTGGCTGCTTAATTACTTTTTTTGTGGTGGTTTTGCTTTTTAGAATCATGAATGCAGTAGAAAGAAAACGAAAGTCTAGGGAGACATTGAAGAGAGACCCCGAAAAATGGCAAGAATTTTTAAGGAAAGAAAGAGTGCGAGATACCAAAAGAAGGAAAAAGAATAAAGAACGCGTGAATGAAGATGAAGCAGTCAAAAAACTTCAGTAAGAAAAGGAAAGCTAGGGAAAAAAGAAGATTTCTCAATCCTCAGCTCCTGTTTTATCATCGCCTCTAGTTTCATACAAATGTGTGCGGGCACTACGCAAGGCTATAAGTAAGACGAAGAAAGTCTCTGCCAGAAAGTCCTATGAAAAAACGAGCAGTTATCACGGTGATAGCTAAAAACATCATAACTAAGCTATCCACGTCTTTGGAGTGCCTCAAAAAAAGTGACAGATTATTTTTGAAGATGATAGAAAGATAGCGCAAAATTTCTATGAAAGAGATGACATTATTAGTCGACCTGTTGAAACTTGATGAGAAAAATAATAGGAATTGTTTGTATTTTTTTTTAAATCCGAAATAATTCTTGTTAATATAAGATTTCAATAAAAATCTCATTTAATGTGAATAAAAAGAGATTTGTATTCATTTTCATGTTACTCGTCCCATCCGTCACGAGGTGCTGTCCCACCCGTCACAAGCTACGAGAAGCTTTTTTATTAAGATTTTAGCCATTTTTGGTTTAAATTATATGAATAATTGATTCATGTAATTTCACAATCGATATATAAAAAAGTTGATTAACAAAAGTAGCATAGTTTGTCTTGATTTGCGAAGTGTACTTGTCAACTCAGATAGATGGAGCCATTTGATGTCCCACCCGTCACACTTCTAATATAATTAATTATAGTCATAAAAATGGCTTTTTATTACTTCTGCCAATGGTGAAGGCCAAAATGAACATTTATCTTTATAATAGGATAATATTTAAGACAATCATAGTAGTGGTTAGAAAGAAATAAGTTAATGTTTAAGTAAAAAGGAGTTAGAATGTCCCATCCGTCACAATGGAATGACCCTTATATCGAATATGAAAAATTTGTTCCCTTTAATACAAGTCAAATAAAAAAATAAAAACCTTCGAATTCCAATTGGAATGTTTTCCAAGGAATTTTTCAGGGTTTTTATCATTTTTTTTAAACTTGTATTGAAACGAATGAATTTTTCATAATCGATATGAGTTACTGTAATGATAGTCCAACGTTTTACAAAAAATAAGTCAGAAATATTGAAAAATAAAAACGCAAACTTTGATGTTTGATTGATATTAGGTCATGATAGCTCGAATATTTTCGACTCATAATCAAGGCAGGAATATAAATAGTCCTGCGGGGTCATTAATGTTTTACAAATAACCCTGTATACAAACAATGCAATCAATATTTCTTAATATTTTGTTTTATAAAATTTCGTGGAAGTTTATATCGCGGTGTTCGCCGGTTACAGCGATCGCAGCTGACATCTTCGCGTCATCGCAGCCTAACCTTCGACTGGATCGGTGGTCACGTAACAGTCTTCCGATGTTAATGTATTCTTCGCCGACAGACGGTCTCATTACGTCACGTTAGTCAACATTCGCGGCACTCGCAAAAGAATTTGTAACAGCGTTCCATACTTAATGAATTAGGCAAAAACGACTTCGAAAGAAATACATTAGACCAGTGGTTCGCAAAGTTGACGGGACCGCGACCCACCGAAAAAAATTCAACTTTCGGGACCCCACCCCTGTCTCACGTATTCCCAATACATATTGTAACTATGCGAAAAACGTCCAAATATAATCGAAAATTTTCATCACGAAAAATATTAATATGCGATCTTTTAATGGGAATGATGCATTTGCTGCTTATTTCTTGTCACAACAGCATTAGCATCGACTTCAATTTTATTCACTTTTAATCGCGGTGAATTCGATGCGTCCAATTTATTTATGTATTTAGTCTCAATAGAAACCATGGCAGAAAATTCCACTTCACACGAGTATGAGGTGGACTTTCATGGCTTCGTCAGACAAGCAGGGATAAGTGTCAGCAACTAAAAGCCAGAATTTCGCAAATTGCTTGCGATTAAAAGTAATTTTCAGCGACGCATCTTCCGATAAATCAATAAGCTCTTCACTTACTTTTGTTGACATTTCAGTCGGTATGTTATCTTGAAATGTATTACAAACACAGTTTATCCTGTCGAACTTTTTCAACTTTGTTAAATGAGTGACAATGCAGACACTACATTGACATCTGGTTTTCTACAATAAACATGACACGACCCGGACAAGACGTGTTGCGCGGTGTTGTGACTGCGACCCACCTAATATTCGCTCGCGACCCATAGTTTGGGAAACACTGCATTAGACCAAGAGCCGGCGACCGCCAGACTTACATTATAGTATCAAACCTGAAATATTTACCATAGATGTACGCTTCCGTAGGTAAGAAGCTTTAGAAATTAAGACATTTGAGGATTTTATTAAAAAAAACTGACCCACAAAAACCATGTTTTTATTATACCCCCTTTCTCATTTACTAATTGAAACAGGTTTCAGTGGTCGGGCTCGAGTCGGGCGACGCTACGAAAGGGCTTCTTTTCCAAACAATCGGTCACGTAAAAGTCGTGCTGCGATGTTCCCACTGCTCGCTCCTGCTGTCTGGTATATCTGGACGTGGAAGGATAGCGAGCTGGTGATTTCGGGAGGATCTATAGGGCCGTGAATAATTTAGAAAAGGGAGGATTGATCTGACAAGCAATATTGGTTGGCTTGGTTGCCTCACGAGTAAAATATCTTCCTCGGGTTCAACGCGCCGTGGTGTTGGACCTTCGACGACGACGTGGCGACGGCCTCGTCTCTGGCCTTCGGCAGCAGACCGCAGACGCCGGAACCGGGTCACGACTGAGCGCGTCGTGCGCCGGCAATGGAGAACAGGAGACGAAACGGGTGGACGATTTTGAAACCCAAGTAGAAATCTGTTTCCAACTCGCGCAGTCGGTCCGCGAGGCGCGTGCCGAGGTCTTGGGTGAGGAGACCTTCGCGGCGACGTGGAGCTGGGCCAAGACTAGAGCCTCCAATCCGAATATTCGAAACTCGAATTCATATATTCGCCTGATTTCAAGTATTCGTTAAGTATTCGTTCATATTTATATTATAAGATTGTTACTATTTTTCTAAACGAAACAAAGGTTTACGAACCCTGAAAGTCGTATGCAAGCATTTTCAAGCAGGGTTCGAAAAAATCAAATAATCGGATTTTTTGATATACAGGGTTATTTGGAAAACATTAATAACCTCGCAGGACTATATTCCTGCCTTGATTATGAGTTGGAAATGTTCAAGCTATTACGACCTAATGTCAATAGTTAAGGAGATATGCGACATCAAAGTTTGCATTTTTTTTCAATATTCCTCACTTATTTTTTGTAAAACGTTGGACAACCATTACAGTAACTTATATCGAACATGAAAAATTCATTCTCTTTAATACAAGTCAAATAAAAAAATAAAAACATTCATATTCCAATTGGACTTTTTTCAGGATTTTAATCATTTTATTTAACTTGTATAGAAACCAATGAATTTTTTGCAATCGATGTGTGTTACTGTAATGATAGTTCAACGTTTTACAAAAAATAAGTCAGAAATATTGGAAAAAAATGCGAACTTTGATGTCGCATATCTCCTTAACTATTGATATTAGGTCAAATAGCTTGAACATTTTCGACTCATAATCAAGGCAGGAATATAGAGTCCTGCGAGGTTATTAATGTTTTCCAAATAACCCTGTACATCATGATACATATCATGATTATACGATTTTCAAGTAAACGATTTTTTCTCCAGAAGTACCGCTATGGCCTATATGGAAGTCGAACACCAAAGATGTAAACGCCGTAAATTGTCGGACATCTCTTGCATTTGCCTTTTTTTAAAAGTCTTATGATTGATTATCTTTATGGTTTTATTACAATAAGCACTTACGGTTAACACGCTTGTTAACGATGGAGTCTGCTTTCTATTTTACTTTAGTATTTAGCTTACGTAAATACTTGAGCCGACAAACAAGAAGTTATACATAAAATGATGAAAAAAAAACTTGCACGTGGGATGTGAGATATTATGAAGCAATATAAACATAAATTATCTAAAATTTTGTCAGTTATCGAGATATTTATTGTGTTTTTTTTTGAATTTGTATTTCTAAATTCCAAATTATAAATTTTTTGTTGTTTTTTATAACATATATTTAAAAAAATTTAAATAATTAACTTCTCTACAATTATTGTTTTTTTGTAAATATATAGATTGTGTTTATCAGCCGAAGTAAATTATTCGTTTCTTAAAAATTTTACGAATATATTATCATTAACTAATCGATATTCGAATAGTCATCACGAATATTTGGGGTCTCTAGCCACGACACTTAACAGTTCATGCCTAAATTCATCATAAATGGCTCCACAGCCCGCTGTGGGCCTTGGCCTCCTCCAACATTCCTCTCCATCTTTCTCTATCCCGGCATGAGCTCCAAAGCTATGGAACAAACTTCCTAATAAACTGAGACAAACGGACAGCCTACCACAGTTCAAAAAACAACCTAAGACGCATTTGTTTAGACAACCCTATAAAAACCTATAGAATCTGACCACAACAACGCTAGCTAATGTTTTCCACTCCTATTGTGCACTCCGCGAAAACACCTAATTCTTTCAGGCACTCCCAACTATTATAGTATTAAAAATAGTAAATAGGTTTTTTCTTTTTTAGCAGTAAGTTGTTTTGTAAGATAATTTTTCTGTGTAAAGCGCCCTTGAGGTGAGTATTCGCGAAAACGGCGCTATATAAATTATCTAAATATTATTATTATTATTACTTCTCCGATCTCTGATGCCAGCGGCGTGCAGTGGATACAAACTTAGGTTATGCTACCACCGAATGCAACCTAACTATATTTAAAAAATGTATATACGTATACGGGTTATTTGGAAAACATTAATAACCTCCCAGGACTATATTCCTGCCTTGATTGTGAGTCGAAAATGTTGAGGCTATCATGATCTAATATCAATAGTTATGGAGATATGCGACATCAAAGTACGCATTTTTTTTTCAATATTTCTGACTTGTTTTTTTGTAAAACGTTGAACTATTATTACAGTAACTTATGTCGATTACGGAAAATTCATTCGTTTCAATAAAAGTTAAATAAAATGATAAGAACCCTGAAAAAATTCTAATTGGAATTTGAAGGTTTTTATTATTTTATTTGACTTGTATTAAAGGGAATGAATTTTTAATTAATGATAGTCCAACGTTTTACAAAAAAAATCAGAAATATTGAGAAAAAAATACAAACTTTGATGTCGCATATCTCCATAACTATTGATATTATGTCATGGCTGCTAGAACATTTTCGTTTCATAATCAAGGCAGGAATATAGTCCTGCGAGGTTATTAATGTTTTCCAAATAACCCTGTATACCTACATGAGTACCTATATACGTATTTTGTATTTTTTTTTAACTCTATATAATGAACAATTCTGAGTAGTTATAATCCACAAAAATAAAAGCACTGTAAACAGGGACTTTCTAAATAAATAAAAAATTTATATATAGGTAATACAACAAAAATTTTCAAGATATTTCCAAGACGATTTATATACATATAATTAAATCGAGAATAATAAAAATTTGAAATATACGTTTCTTTTCACAAAAATAAATCAAACATTTTATGATATCATCGATGACAATGTCATAAACATTTTCATATTGAGTATAAAATGTTCAAAAACCCACATTAAATTATTTCATGAAAAATTTACTTGTCTACAACAAAAAAACTCGCAGACATAGAGATGAGTCAAAATACAAAGTTCAGGACGAATTTTTTCTCGACTTGACTAGATCTATGGAACAAATTTGTTGGGGGCAGACAAACGAGATAAGTTACGAATTGACACGAAGTTGGATACAGAAACGTCGGAAATAAAACATCCAGCAGTAGTACGAACAGGCATGATGACAGATTTTGAAATAACATTCTATATTGTAGGTGCACGTTTACTATTACCGAAAATAATATTATTTCAGTAATAAACTAAGTTTTTACGCAAACAATTGCATTTTCATCTGCATATCTTTAATTTCGCGCAAAAACGCCCGCAGCTGTCATTTCGTCTACGCGACGTCAAGCCTCAGTAAACATTGCATTGTGTCTATGCACAATTACAATTAGCCTTCATTCAGTTCTGTGAAAACCAAATTTATTAAATTAATTAATTAAATCAAAGAAAAATATGCTGGCTGCCGGGATTCGAACCCAGATCACCTAGCTTTCCGGGCAGGTAGGCTACCAATTACACCGCATCAGCCTGGTACTTTTTCCGCCAGGAATATGCTTGCTTATGAGCATGCTAATGTCATTCGCGGCTAGTATCGATTATCGATGCGATCTTCTCAGTCCGCGAGAAATAAATACGGCGCGTTGGGGAGATGACAAAACATTACTTTTCGTGACTTATTGTAGGAATCACGAATGTCTATGGCATACTCGGTCACCGCTGTGTAAAAATAATACAGCGAGAAATAATGTTTATGAAACTTTATTAAAAGACACGAATGATTCGAATCTTACAATAAATTTTTTTTAAATAAAATCAAAAATGTGCGGATGGAAACTCGGGAACTGTTTTGATTTATTGATTCACCTGAATTTCCTGTTTTAGTTTGCAAAGTTTCCATTTTGAACGAGAGCGTCTCTATTCTATGACAAGAGCATGCCGGTAGTAAGCATGTGTGTTTGATTGTTAATAGTGATGCAAGGAATACGAATATTCGTATTCGCCGAATATCATCACGAATATCAAAAACAAACTATTTATAACTGAACGCAACGCAAATTATGGTATCCGAACACACCTCTATTATCGGGGATTCCCCTTACATTGAATGAATGGATTTGTTGAGTTCTCAAATTTTCTATGGAACTCAAGCTGTCAATGTTACTTGTTTCTTGTTTCACAGCATAACATGAGTTCTTTCATCTAGTTTTATTGGGTTTTTAAAAAGGTTAGGTGCTCATTCCATGTAGTTTTTGTATTGTAATAAGTATTGTTCATTCCATTTTATTTCCGTTGTGTGTAAAGGTGTTAACTCTTATAAAATAATTTCAAATTAAATCTAATAACATGGATAAGTAAGCGTGAAAAAAGTGATATTTGGAAACGTTTCGATAAGAATTATGGTAGGAAGGCAAATTTAAATAGGTATAACTTTATCTGTTTGTTTTTGTTATAAAGAATATAGGTTTGTGTACATGACTTGTTAGTGAACTCGCCCATTGAGACGAGTTTATTTTGTTTTGTTCGGAGACTCTATTATTTATTATCTTGTTGAATTATTCGTATTCGCCGAATAGCAGGTTTGACATTCGTATTCGTGAAAGTAGTATTCGTTGCATCACTAATTGTTAGCTTTGAGCGTACTCATTCACGAGCATGATAATAACGAGCAAGTGCGTACAGTTGCCAGAGCGTGCTAGTTTTGAGCATGCTCAAAAATAAGCGTGTGCATCAGTACCTTTATGCTCGCGCGCGCTGCTCGCTCTGCAGAATCTAGTGTATCGATTCGAAATCGAATGTATC
This sequence comes from Agrypnia vestita, assembly GCA_016648135.1. Classification (NCBI taxonomy): domain Eukaryota; kingdom Metazoa; phylum Arthropoda; class Insecta; order Trichoptera; family Phryganeidae; genus Agrypnia; species Agrypnia vestita. Next base: position 97,931 of record JADDOH010004704.1, read on the forward strand.
GATTCGAAACCGAATGTATCGATTCGAAACCGAATGTATGTGCACACAGTGCGGCCCGCATGCCTGGAGCCAGTTACCGCCTGATGATGAAGTGATTAATTGAAACCAATTATGATGGACAGCCGTAGAACGGATAATATAGATGAGACGCGCATCCATATTTTACACAACTGGAAGACGCAGCTACACGAGTACACATAAATTAGATGTGATCGATCGCGGCTCACGCATACCAACCATCTCGCGTCGTTTCCCGCGGGGATAAGCAGATAACCCGCCATTATTAATTGTCAATTTTTGACGTGTGACATCTTTCCTCTCGCTTTCCTGCAATCTGCGGCAGTGATTTCGTGAAAAAGGACGGAAATGCGTGACAGGAAATAATACGCCGGGGAAGCACGCGCAATTTCAATTGACCAATGTGCGATGGAAAAAAATAGTCGTTTATAAACAAATCAATGTCCAGCAAGTGCCATCACAGCGAAGACGCACACTACCAACAGCCAACGCTTCTGATTTTGTATATCTGTTACGTGGCTGGTGTCAAGCGTGTGGATGTTGTAACTTTGATATATTTTGGCTTATATCTTCGAAACTATCCTTTTTTTTACATTAATGTAAACAATAACTACCCTTAATGATTTAAATTCTCAAATTTTATGTAATTTATCTGATCTATGAACATAAATAAAAACTTACAATTGACCAAACACATTTCTAAACAAAATGTGTATGTAGATATACGGTACCAACCTAGGCTCTTGCTAAGGGACTAAGGAGAAACACTTAAAACTTAAAAAATCATCAGGTTGCTAACGGCGAAATACAAATACAATAAATACAAAACACTAACTAACTAACCATCGCGCCATTTTTCCGCATGGGTACGCAGAGAGGACAGAACGCCATATTCTTCTATCTTGGCATACCACTTTTGCTTCGGCTACATTCGTACATCTTCTCGTGCAAGCTCTGCGGTTGTTGAGGCTTTTAACAGGGCCATCCTCAAATACTTGTAGTATTTGATCACGCCAGGCCTCTCGCGGACGCCCTCTACTCCTGTTGCCTTCAAAGCTCCCCCCAGGTATTTTTTTTATTTGTTAGATAGTTTCGAAGACATAAGCCAAAATATATCAAAGTTACAACATCCACACGCTTGACACCAGCCTCGCAACATATATACAAAATCAGAAGCATTGTCTGGACATTGATTTGTTCATAAACGATGACTTTTTAAACTTTTTAAACTTTTTTTAAACTTTTTAAACATAACCCAAACTTTTCCAGGAAAGGCCACTTTTATCGCAGGCTGTATTGTTTTATGATTATCTGGGATTTGGGAACATAAAACGACCATCGGAAATTCAAAATCATATTCGGCATTCTTGAGATTTGGTCAATTCATATGCAGGGTGTCTCGTAGCCAGCAGCAAAAACTACTGAGATCTTCGCCATTCAATTTAGAATAGAAAATATTCTCTACACTTTGGGTGAAATGTCAACAGTTACGCGACATCAAACTTTGCATTTTTTTTTCAATATTTCTAGCTTATTTTCTGTAAAACATTGGACAGTAACTTGTAAGGAATAATAAAAATTCATTCGCTTTAAATGACAAAAAATATTTTCAAAATATCTGCTTTTAATCTTTTTTTTTCGACTTGTATCAAAGCGATGAATTTTTGTTATTCGAAACAAATGACTTTCGCGATTATCTAAACGTTTAAAAAAAATAAGACAGAAATCGCGCGGTAAAAGTTATACTTCTACAAACAAAAACTTTCTTAAAAACGATCGAAACATTCGCGAACTCGTAATAAAACAGTATCTGACAGCTGACAAGAACTCAGTATGGCGTCGTAAGTTCTGGTATCGCGTTTCCGCTACACGCTGCGTGCGCAACATCCGTTACAATAACACTTTACCCTGATGTCGACCATCTCCGTAACTGTCGACATGTAAAGTGTAGTATATATTCAACTACCTAGCTACGAGACTTCTAGTTACGAGACATCTATATAATGTAAAGGTTTAACTGACACACTACTATAATAATGTATCCGATATCTATTGCTGCACCTGTCAAATGAAATAAAGATATAAACAAACATTTATTTTCCGGTCCAATTATGAATGCAACTGATATGTGATGCATCTGAAGGCAATTTTCGCACACTAAAATTATTTTCGTCGACGAAAATCTCAAAATAAATCGCATTAAAAATAAAACTATTTGTGTTTAAAATGTAAATAAATGTGCGGACGTAGCAGCATTCGAAATACGCGTTATATATAGGCCGATAATTACATGACGTTAAATGCATTTTGTCGGTGTTTTGTGAGCGTCGTACAATGTCAAATTCATTAATGGCAACTGGAACGATACGAAACACTTCAATCTGGAAATGATCCAATTACACCGTAGCAGTCCTCGGCCATAATGTCCAAGAACTAAATGAGATATCAACCAAAAAAAACTCAACAAACGAGACGAAAAGGGGTCGTAAAACCCGACCGTGAAATGGTGCACTCCGCCGACGACGTCTAGAATAGTGAATAACTCATCCACCTGTTAGATTTTAAAGGAAATGAAACGAAACGCGGTCTCAAACACCACCGGGAAGCGAGATCTCATTAATGCCGCCGCTCGTATCACTCTAAAAACGAAGCACACCTACTTAAAAAGCGGGCAGCCAAATAAAGACATAGAGACTGACACGGGTTACATTTCAAAAGTGACTAACCTTTTTATCCGCGGCTGGAGATGCGACGTTTCTGCCAGATCCAGAGCGCACGTTTTTTTTACGACACTTGTTTATTAAAAATCAATGGTTTCGCCCGAGGTTCTGCCGGACGGCGACCAGGTATTCCGCTCTCGGAGCGAGCGGCCACGACCAAGCGGCGAGCACGTAAATACACAATAATTAGGGCATTTAAAACGCAGCGAACGAAATCTACCGGCGGAGAACACAAATAATTCTATTCAACAAAAGCAGGTTGCAACGTCAGCCGCTAGGCTCGCAGAAAATCTGCAGAAAACGCATTTTTTTTAGTGTGGCGAGCGTTAAAAATACAACAGTCTACTAAAATTAGTAAGTCTATCCCAATTATTTCTAAGGTGCGTTTAGATGTATATATTTTTTAACGAATCGTTTTCGTATAAGAACAGTCGACCCCAAATAAATGTGAATAAGGAAAATAAAGAAGAGTAAAATAATGAAATAATGAAATAAATTATGGACCAAGTGCCGGTTGTTTGCTCGTTGGTAATGGTAATAGTTAAGCAAAATGTATATATTTTTACGTAAATGGATGGTTTTGTGAAATTGGCGAAAATTGGTGAAAAATACATAAATGACACGTATAGTAAGGCTTGTTTTCCGGTAGTTCTTATATTACAATAACCCTAAAAAAAATAACGAAATAATCTGCCAGGGCTTATTCTTCCAGTGGGTCTTATTTTAGGGAAAATACCTTATATTACTATATCTAAAGTAACAATACTATATTTAGTAATAATACTATATTTTAACATAAATAATAATGAACAGAGAAAAGTAGGAGACGTTCATTCAGCGGCGAGTAGAAAACAGCTGATGATGAGGTTAATAATTTTATTGGATAATTTAGGTCTGGAGAAACGTATATGTTTAGATTATTTTCAAGCATTGTATTAAGGTAAAGTAACGATTAGTATTAGTAAGGCTCTGTTAGAAGCTTCAAAAATCGAGAGTGCATACATGTATAAGTAAGTTATTGTGGAAAGAATGTTACATCCAGACAAAATAGTGGGGTAAAACTCGTTAATAAGTTGATTTTATTTATAAAATATGGTGGATTTATTTACGAATTAATTCAATTTATATTGAAAGGTAGATGCATTAAGCAATTTTAAATACCTTTGTATTTTTTGTTTATGAATATGTTACATAAATGATTTATTTAAAATAATATCAAGGCAAAATTTTGTACCACAAATTTTATTATGAATGTAATATTATATCTAAAAAAATATTAGAAAACAGTGAAGACTGTTATAATGAGCGTAGCAGATACTGTAAGGAAAGATCTAATTATGGTTTGAATACAAGGATCGAATAGTAGGAATGATAATTGGCATATATTATTTTACGATGCCGGTACGACTACCTGGAATGGTTGTATTCTGTAGGTAGAAAAGGTCAGGTAGCCCGGTCAGTTAGGCCATTAAAACGAATGAGTGGGAGAAATGTAAGGTTAATGTATGTGAAAGGAACGAACTATGTGAGGGGCAATATGAATCAATCGGGTCTATTTTCATTGGTTTGCACTACATAGCAATCATGTATTGACTGCTCTTATATTCTTGGTTACATTTGACGTGATGAATATTATATAGAATAAATACTAACGTTATTTTAAAACATGGTAAAAATCTGTTTTTTCACACACATCTCTTAATTTCTTCACCCAAGTGTCTAAATATTAAATTAATGCCAATATTTCCGCTTTACTGGTGGAAATACTGTCACTTGACAAATGTCTTGACATTTCTCCTAAAAAATACGTTCCGTTTATTTTAGGATAAAAATCACCAAATACAAAAACCTTATTATCCTGAGAAAAGGAGGGAACATTATCTTAAACTCAAGCTGCAGTGGGTTTACTTTTACCTTGTGTTTGTGATTAATTCCATAATTTCCAAAAAAATTCAAGGCACCTTGGTCGATCATATGCTTAACGTTCTACCGTACAGTGCATCTCCAATTGACTACTTAATTATTGTAAAAGAATATAAAGAACGGATCTTGACAATTCTTAAAGGAATTAATTGTTTATAAACAAACAAGAAAATACAAAATTTGAAAATAATACTACAGAAATGGGGCGTTTGAAAAAGTTTAATTTTTTTTGAACATCTATAGGAGTTTCACGAGTGTACTGTTATATAAAACAACATTATTGTTGGTATTTAGTGTCTTTGTAGACAACAAAGGAAAAATATGTAGGTAAATATATGCATGGATGGTTTGATGATATTTCTGTATCATATAGCTTTACTATCCGGCTTTGCCTAAGATAAAAGTTTTTGTGTAAATTACTTTAATATCCTCTTATATTTCACTGAAAAATAATGATGCTTGCAAGAGAGAAAAAGCAGATACAAACTAGGTACATGTGTTTGATATTAACTAGAGCGAGAAAAATACGAACAAACAACCACATGAAGTCTTATTTTTTGACATTTCATTGAATGCATAGAAGCTTCATATCTCATGATGGAAATAACGTTTCGAGCTGAAAACGTTGACTTCGAAATTCCAGACCGAATAAGATATATAAATATCACGACATCGTTCAAGAGTTATTCCTGTGCTCGTTTTACTAGTGCGAACGTCGCAGAACACCAAAAACAATTTCATTCCGGACTTCAAAATTCCATACGTCAAAAATTGAAAAATCACACTAGTCACACTAGTTGTCTGTGGACGAGTGCAGTTGTTCGCTGTCAGATTGTTTCACGATTCTTTTTGAGAAATTGGTTTTTTAGCACTTTCGTATTTTATTTGCAACATCCTGGGCGCAGACGCGGCTTCAGTATGATAAAAGCCATCTTAGTATTTAATAATCATGGCAAACCTAGACTGTCGAAATTCTACCAATACTTTGTAAGTAAATAAACAAATGATTGAATATTGTATATTATCTGCTTCCCTTATCGCTGATGCCTTTTGAACTTTTTTTTGATCGTATTCGAAATATCGCGTTTTGTATTCTTTTATTACGCACACTTGACAATGTTAAATTCGTTGGTTGGACTTTTTGAAAAACGTTGTAACATATGTTTGGTCGGTCCATGAAAATTAAAATGATTAATACGGTTTTAATGAGCAGACTTAAAATGTTGTGGTGTGCTTTATTCTTTTGGAGTTTTATACTAAAGAAAAGCTCTTTGCAATCTGTAGGAAAATTACTGAGAATAATATCGAAAGGAGGGTGGCTCTGGATGGTATTGTGGCCAATAGGAATCTGTCACACGAAGCAAGACCAGCGGTACATTATGGAGTTCTGGCGCCAACACTAATGTATATAAATTATGGAATTGGCAAAAAAGGAATGAAAGTTGAGATATGATCTCTTAGGTGCGTGTTTGAAAATTCTTTAGGAAGGAATAAGTTAGTAATGCAAACAATTTTAAAAAAAAAATTTCCTTGGCGTAATAAAGGGTCCTGATTACACAAATGATTATTTACTTTTACTTTTTTACGCCCATTACAGGCTTTTACATAAAAAAATAATACATAAAATCAAAAAGTATATACATTAATCAATATCGGAAATAAGCAGTAAAATATTAAATATATCAAATTTTGGCGCTAGCGAGTTTAAATGCATGCAAAAGAAACATTTTTGACACAAGAAACCATAGAAAATTATCCTTCCTTTTTGTATTCGGTAGGGAAAAGTCTAATTTTGTGTTAAAAACAGAGATAAGCTCTTGGGAACAATAATCTCCAAATTCAAATTCACAATGATATTTTCTCAGCTAATGCGAGGCATTCATTATATTGCATAGCAAACTGCCGCACCGCGCCGGCGTAATGCAGGATCGTATAGTTGACATGAAAGATAATGAATGGGCCCAAAAAAGTGATTTGTCAATTTCTATGAATAAAACAGCAAAAATACATTTTATATGGGCATCTAAGGGCCGGTTATTTCAAGTTGGATTAAAGTAAGCGTTCTTTTAAGGCGTAGATTTTTACGTTCTCCACCAATCAGACGATCCGTTTTCGTAAAAATCTATGCTTTGATCGACCGCTTACTTTGATCGAACTTGAAACAACCGGGCCTTAGTGAAGTGAAATGTGAAAAATGTATCATTTTTAAACTTAAAATAACTAGCTTGCGCCAAAGTTTGATATCATTTATGAAATCAGGACCCTTTATTACACCAGGGAAAAAAAAAATGAAATCCGTGTTTCATTTGTATTACTAACTATAGCCCTCTCGGGTGCGTGTTTGGAAATTCATTGTATGATAGAGTCACTAGTTAACAAATTAGAAGATGTAATACTAATGGCAGTGTAGTAGATACAATCAAGAAAGGATCTCTGAGATGTTTTTTTTTAAAATGAATTTTTTTGATTTTACAGAATGAAGATATGCAACAACAGATAATAAAGGAAACTTTTCAATTGGTGTCCAAACGGGACGATAATGTATGCAATTTTTTGGAGGGAGGGAGGTAAGAGCGGTTTGCTTACTATTTTTCATCCATTCTTTTATACTTGCCGTCCTAGAGATAATAATTACTTTTCTTTGTAAATTTGCGTAAATTAACACACTTAAAGACTGACACGGATGTGGTATCTGATACTTCTCTGAATGTTATATTACGTATCCGAGATTTTGAAGTTTTTTCATTCCGTAACATAATGCTGCAATCCTGTGGTGACCCTCTGGGACAAAATGCATAGAAATTTTTTCTGCACTCTTACAGTTTTTGCAACATGCGTTCTCTAATCAGGTGACCTAATAATTGATGAATATTCCAGGATAATTTGTAATTGTAATATATATGTAGGATTGTTAAAGTCGTGTGTACAGTTATAGTGGGCGTAATTGACAAGTGGACGCCGAATTGAGGAATATATCAAGTAACGGGCTATTCATAAAATTTATCTGGTTATTAATTATATTGGCTGTAGGGTTCAGGAATTTTTTCATTTCTAGCATTTCTAAGTTATCCAATCTAAAGCCTCTATTATTTTCATGTAAAATCTCGATACCGGTAATATAGGTAAAACGGCACGTAATGTTAGAGAAATGTTAGAGAAACACTTGAGGTGTCTCAATAACAATAACTTTTCTGAATCCTTGAACCAACCTTGAATGTTAGGACCCTCGCCTAGTGATCCAAATGTCGGGGGTTCGAATCTCACTCCAGACTAGCAAGTTATTCCCATTTTCATAGCACAAGCGTTTAGCTTAGTTTGAAAATAGTAAGCATATTGATGCGATACGTATTCCGTGCTCGCATATCTGTTTATAAAAAAAATAGTGGTCAATACAGTTATTTAATTAATTAATAAATATTTTTTAAAATGGAAAATTTTCATTGTTCATAATGGGCAAAATGTGTGTCGAAAACCATTGGGTCTGAAAAGTGATGTCTCAAATAATTTATTTTATGTTTATTATTTAGTTTGTAAATACCATCTCAAGGTTAGTCATAATTTTAACTTATCTGCAAAATAGCATTTAATTTATGACGGTGGTGTTGCTTGCCATCAACTGTCAGCCATTGCAAAATATTATTACGATGTGTTTATGTTGCATGACGATTTTAGTGCGTCTGCTGGATGGGAAATATGGTTTTGAAAGAGGCACCGCAACAAGGGAGCGAAGTGCAGGATTTTAGTTTTTTTTTTGGTAAATTTTTCAATACTTTTGGATTAATCGTGAAATCTGGGATTTTTTTCACCATCCATCCCGGACAATTTCCATCTCATGCAAACGGAGCCAATATAGCTCACTGAGAAGGGATGTTATGTGCGAGAAATTTGATGTCATGTATTTAGTAAGTGTACGTGTTACCAACTTTATTCTGATATTAAAAAACGTTTTTTTTTTCAGTCTCATAGGTGGTTCAGACTACAAACTGATATACAGGCATTACGCTACACTTTACTTTGTGTTCTGCGTAGATTCTTCAGAGAGCGAGTTGGGAATCTTAGATTTAATCCAGGTAACGTAACATTAAAATTCTTACAGCAACTTTTAAGATTCTTAGGTTTGAAATTTATTTACGGTTGACCTTATGCCGTTGGCGCTGCGCACTTATGAACATAAATAATGGGAATGGACGATTTAAAAACATGATAAAAGGTGGCTCTCAGGCTTTAGGGCGGTCGACGAGTAAATGTAAAACACTTAGCTAAAAATCTTCACTTCAATATGCAAACCAATCTTGGTTGGAAGACCGAAGAAGATAGAAGGAAAGGTTGAAAAGATAAACGGCAAAAATACGCGTGTATAGTACCCCAATTGCAAGTCTATCACTTTTCTAAAATATTAATTTTTTTTTTTTTTCTCGTGATTCAAATAGCGCTGTAATCATTAAAAGTGATACTATTGCATATCAGCATGACAAAATATTATTATTGTTTTCATATTTCTTATAACAAGACAATCACATTTAAAAAAAAATTAATAAAAATAGAAATGCAGACACAAAATACATGTTAAATCAATATTCTTACTATTTTAATCTTTAGATGCCTAGTTGTTACGTGTTTTATTTAATTTAAAATGAAACACGTAAATTAATATGTTAGTTTTATATTTCTAAAAAAAACACCCCGTATTATAAAGTAAAACCTAAATATAATAATGATGTACTTTTACATTTCATATTTACATTTATTATATCCTAGCAGCATATATCTAAATCAAAATATGATTCTATTTTACGAAGGTTTTTGTGTGTAAAATTTATCTTTTATAAATCCGTCGAAAATGACAGTACATGTCATTTTTTATTAATTTCATAAAAAAGAAATTCGTAAAAAAAATTGAAAAAAAATATTTTCTAAAAAAAAATTTTTGGATTTTTTTTTTGAAAAAAATAAATTTCTATTAAAAAGTTACAGAGGTTACATGAAGTTACGGACAGACAGACAACGAAATTATTATAATTTATAATTATAATAATATAAATTATTATGATTTATAATTAATTTTAATAATAATATTTTTGGTCAACGTGTAAGTGTTCTCGATAATTGCACCTTTGATACGGAGTATTATTATATAGAGAATTCAATATAATTCGACTGCGCAAACTAGCGTAGCTTAGTGTCTTGGTAGCGTTAGTGACGGTCGTTGTTACACGGAGAATTGTGAATTTTGACGGTTGCATTTTAGGTGTTCGTAGAGACACTGGACAAGTGCTTTGAGAATGTGTGTGAGCTGGACTTGATCTTCCACGCAGACTGCGTGCACCACATCCTCAGCGAGCTGGTCATGGGCGGCATGGTGCTACAGACCAACATGGCGGACATCCTCGCCAGGATCGAGGACCAGAATAAACTGCAGAAACAGGAGGCGAGTTATTTGTCAAAATGTTATTTTTATAAATTTTTACTTTCTTTTTTTTTTAACTACAGTAGAACTTTGTTGATTCAAAATTCAAGGGACCCAAAAAAACATTTTGAATTAGGCAGAACATAGGGGTAGGCAGAGAGGATAGTACGCCGTATTCTTCTATCTTGGCACACCACTTTTGCTTCGGCTACATTCATACATCTCTCATGCGAGCTCTACGGTTGTTGAGGCTTTTAACACTGCCGTCCTCCAATATTTGTAATATTTGATCATGCCAGGTCTTTTGCGAATGCCCTCTATTCCCCATATATTTTCTTAACCATCCTTTCCTCGCTCGCACGTTCTACATGACCAAACCGTCTCAGCACTCCTTTCTTTATTCCATCTATCACACTACAGCCAGCGTTACATTAAATTCTAATTTGTTCATTCCTCACTATCGACTAAAGATTTTCCACACAAGCGCTTTAGTGACCGCAGTTGCTCTTAACTTGAAAATACAATACAAGAGACGCCGACAGCATAAGACTTCAAAAGTAAAAATTCACAAAATTGTCTAATGTACAAAGGACTTAAAATCTTCGATAGTCTGCCAGAAATTTTACAAAGCGCAGTAAATATAAAGGAGTTTAAACTGGAGTGCAAAAAGTTTATAATGAAAAACTTTAAATGACTGTAGATTATGGCTTTAATGTAAATCTTGTAACAGTACAACATATGTATGGAATTATATAAACAGTGAAAATAAATAATATAAAAAACATTATTTTACACATTTCAAGAAATCATTTTGAAAACGCAATATTTATTACATATTCTAATGCAAAGATAGCGACATTTCTATCACCAAAGAATTTGATATTGACGTGTTATGTCTTGTTATTCTGACATGTTATTCTTATTTTTGTAAACACCCGGGTCAAATTTGACCCACCATCGCAGATAATGCGTTAGGGAAGTTTGATCTCTTAACGTATATTTGAAATTTGAATGCAATGCAAATAACAGATGGCGTCGTGTATTACAGGCGGGGCTATCGGCCGCCCCGGCGAGAGCGGTGTCCGCGGTGAAGAGTATGAACCTGCCTCAGCAGATCCGAGACATGAAGTTGCCCGATCTCCCTCAAGCTATCAAGGTATGCCATTCATCTATTTCATTTTATTTTTATTTTATTTATTTAAATTTTAACAGTTTTTACAACCGCTTATAAAGCCCTGTAGAAAACCGTACTGTAGGAAGAAATCACAAAAACATGTGCATTATCGAAGTCTCTGGAACGACCTACATGTATCTAGAATCAACTGGGCTATTCTCATAATCGCTAGAAATATGGAGAAACTACTAGAAACTAGAGAATGTTCTCGAGGTGTTGCGAAATCATTGTCTAGTATAAAAGGTGAGCAAGCGTGTACGCGGAGAGTTTTTGTTGTTTGACAGTGCGACATACAAGTCCACAGATAAAAGACGAGTATTTGGAATCAAGTGCGACCACTTATGTGCGAATTTCAAAATTGGTGTGAATTAGTGTGAACCTGCGTAGAATATTTTAGTCACAATTAGTGTGAATTATAGAATGGTGCTCCGATGACTCTGTGTGATAAATAATTTTTTTAACAAAATGATTTATACACAACGTTTTATTCCACTAATTTGAGTTATATAAGCCTAAGCGCTTTCGATGGACACAGTCATCATCTTCAGAGGCAATATTAGAACTCTGAAGATGATGGATGTGTCCATCGAAAGCGCTTAGGCTTATATAACTCAAATTAGTGGAATAAAACGTTGTGTATAAATCATTGTGTTAATAATGAGCTTCCACTCTGTAAACGAAACAACGCTTACTTTATTAATAATTTTTTTATTTGTTTTTTAGTGATTCATTTGCCTTCCGCAGCTACGATTCCATGGCGGTATTATATACTAGCTCTGTTACACCCTGTATTATTATTAATTTAAAAAAAATTATGTCTGATAATTTATGTTTAAACGATATCAATGTTTTCCTCTTCTCTTCCTTCCAGGATTTGAAATTCTGACCTACCACAGCACAGCCCAACTCCGACTATCGTTCCTACATCAGCCCCGAATTCGTGCCCCCTAGAGGAAACCCCGGCTTCCTGTCATCCAGGATGTCCATAGCTACCAACATCATCCAGTCCCTGTACCCAAACTCCTCCAACCAGCAGGACTACGAGGATCTGCAAGATCTGCACAGGCCGTTTGCCCCCAAGATGCCGCCCCCGGCGCCCGCCAACCAGGGCTTCAAGGTGTCCCCGGAGCAACTGGAGGAGTCGTATTCCAACCGGTTGGCGCCGAGCGACGACAGCTACACGAATTTCTCGCTCTCGAAAGAAATTTCCTCGCTCTCCTCGATGTCCGGGTATCAGGACATAACGCAGCAGTCGATGGACTACGAGTACGCGGAGAGCGTCGTGTCTTCGTCGGAAAAGTCGTTGCGTTTGGATTTCAATTTTAACGGCGAGAGTGTGCGGAAGAGCAAGTGTAAAAAGAGCGGAGATAAGAAGAAGACGGCTTTGTCTGCGGATCTCGTTAGTCTGTGTAGGCCGACGCTCATGTACCCGAACAAGATGGAGGAAAATGACGATAAAACTGTATCGAAGCATGATTCAAAGTAAATTATCGGAGGGAGATTCTATTGGTGAGCAAATTCAATTGATGGCATCGTTGATATATTTTTTTCCGTTTAAAACTGCAATGTGTCTAGTTCTCTTGTTATGCTGTTCTACATTAACTTTGAATGTGATTCATAACGCTCCATAGCTTCCAGGCAGTGGTGTGCAGTAGGAATTATTTTACATCATGCTGTTACCGACTATGTATATACCCTATATGTCTACACGAGTATACATATTCTATATATACTAAGGCAAAAATGTCTTAATATATTTCGAAGACAGTTTATATGTAATTTCATCTGGAATCGGACTGATTTTAGCTGCAGTAGAACTTAGTTAGTTTAAAGTTCAAGGGATCCAAAAAAACATTTCGAATTATATGTGTAAGTATAAGTAAAAAAAAAATTGTGACTCAATCGAGAAATTTGTCAAAAATCATAAAACACGTGAAAAAACATTTATTTTGCGAAAAGCGTCTGTATTTTTGAATATTTCAAGAAATCACTTTGAAAATGCAATATTTATTATGCTAATACAAAGATCGCGACATTTCTAATACTAAAGTACCCAATATTTGCATATTTGTTGCTTTCACTTGCGAAAAAATTGAAATATATTTTCAATTTCATCAAATTTAAAAAAAAATTGAATTGTGTGAACTAAAATGTATTGATTTATGGTGCAAGTGGTTAAAAATTATTTTGAATAACAAATTATCAGAGCTTTCGGAAATTATCGGGGTTAATTTAATATGAAATTAACATTTTGGGACCTTTGGGTTTTAAAAATTTTGAATTATGGCGAATTTTGTATTATTTAATTCGAATTAGTGGGGTTTTATTACATACGTTTCTTTTCACTATGCATAAAATGAGAAAATGATGATCAAACAAACATTTTATCGCATGTAAGCATTTAACAAACTTTCTTTACAAATCGTCAAACTAATTCATATAAACAGAAACATATTGAATTTCTACTGTTAACTGTAAGTCATGAATAGTTAAAATAAATGTAATAATGCTTTGATCAGTCATTTATTAGCAGATGATTTTCAATGCAATTTGACAGTTGGAATACACATAAAACATTTAGTATGTCAGTAAGTATGGAATTAGCAACAGTGTAAATTTCTGTAAATGACGTGCGCACAGATCTCACCAAAAATTTGACCTTCTGAAGAAACACGCTCCAGTATGAATAATTTACTTGCCAACTATGTAAAACTTGCAGACGTAAAGATGTAATACAGTAGGAAAATATTCAGTTCAGTAAACTCTTACAGATTTAATGCGTGCGAATAAAAAAGTAGAAAGCAGAAGCATTCGTATGAATTTGTATATACAAAAGCGGTCGAAAATAACGAAAGCCGTAAAACGGATTACGGCTAGAGCTTTAAATCATCTTTTTCATAACATGAGAATTATTAATTAATATTTGTTTCGCAGAATCTTTAGTAATGCACTGCTTTTTTGCTGGTACGCGCTGCACACCACTGCTACTCGGGGAAGCTAAAATAAGGCTGTTCTGTCGTTAAGGCTTAACAAGTAAAAATTTAATCTCCCATCGTCAAGTCATGAATATAGTCTTTTACGGGGTCTGTTTAATATACTATCTTCTAAAACTCGTGACGATATTTATTAACACCAAAATATAAAACGCTTCATAAACTGAAGTACCCCTGGGCTGTTGTCAGTGTAGCATGATAGATGAAAAATGCAAGATTTAAATATATATTTTTATATTGCAAATTCAAAATTTTGCATTACGTCCCTTGCCCTCGCGTTATGCTAATCTTGTCTGTCCGTACGGAGCTTGGAACGCTTGAATCGTAGGTCTTGGATGATGTAACGTGGTGGACGTGCTACTGATCAGTTTTGGAAGACCTCGTAATCTATGTACCACAAGACTCACTTGACGACGTTCTGAGTCTCATTTGAATTTGCTCACTGCTTGTATTGTTTTGTCTATTACCCTGTCTTTTACCTATGAAAATATACAAAGTTTATAAAAGTAGACCATATCTTTGTGATGACATGACTACAGGGTGTAACCAGAGTTAGTCCACAATACTGAATTAAGTTATCTTTAGTAAAATGTCGTATTATATCAAAGATAATTATATATCGGACAATAACGGAGCAATTGACGCACATATAAGGCTATAAATAATGAAATAGCCGACAAATTCATATCAAACTACAAAAACCTTATTTTATTGCTTTTGATAGTATAATATAATATTACTTCATATGCGTACAAATATGTTTTTTAGTGATTTTTCATCAAAACTAATAGGGGGCCATAATTGCACGATTGCTGCTTACCATGGCGCAAGACATTCTAATTTCAAAACTATGTAATTTGTTGACATATTTCATGATTTTGAATTTTTATTTTTGAATAGGAATTAACATATTTTTAATAAAAAACTAATTTTTAAATACTGTTTGAAGCCTCATAGTGTGGGATTAAATACTATATATTGTTTAAAATCATCTCTTTATATGAATAAAAAGCGTTTTAAAATCATCAAAAAATGTAAAAATTTCTTGCGAATTTATAACTCTATGAATATTGAACATTTCTTAATTATTTAAGTACAGTTTTATCACTAAAATGTTAGCTTTAAACTCATAAGAAAACATATTCTTCTAAAACTAAAAATTCATTTGATTTGGTACTTCTCTTGTAAAGCCATCTCCTATCGAAGTTTGGCGGTACCGGTCCCTCAAGTTATGCAGCCATGAGTTGCGGCGTCTTCTTATGCTTATTTTTTTTACTTATTTTCCTCTGGATGACGATCTGGTTAAGACAATACTTCGACCCTCTCATAATTGTCCGAAATACTTGAGCTTTCTCATTCTGATAGTCTGCAGCACTTCTCGGTCTTTTCCTATATGCCGGAGGACTTGGACATTCTTAATTCTATCCACACAGGATACTTTCAGTGCTAGACTATAGAGTCACATCTCAAAGGCCTCGACTTTACGGATTAATTTTTGGCTTAGTATCCATGCAAGAGAATATATCAAATATATAATATATCAGTGGAAATATATCATCGAACCATATGCATTCTAAGTTGCAGGCTTAGGTCACGGTCAGAAAATAACGGTCTCATCCTGAGAAACGCACTTCTTGCCATCTCTATTGGAGCTCTTACTTCTTGCGATGGTCGCATTTCTCAGTCACCCATGCACTCAAGAACTTGTTTTGCGTGATTCTTCGTTGGTTCATTGTCGATATTATATTTGGTGTAGAAATTGATTTTTTTAATATAATACAAGTCAAATAACATGATTAAAACCTTACTGAAATTTCAAACCGAATTTTTCACACACATTAAAGTGAATGAATTTATTAAATTCAGTATAACATACTTTAATTATTACGCCACATTTTACAGAAGGAGACCTAAGTATTGTGGACTAGCTCTGTTACACTTGAATAGTATTTTTTTTATAGGTATACAATTTAAAAATGAAATAAAACACATAAAAATCGTGTTATTGGCTAGATTGCAAGATAATTTTATACCATTAGTTATTAAATATGATTTCGGGCATATGCCACGGCTGGATCAAATAAATCGCAATCTGGAAGCCAATCTTTGACCATTTTTTCGACCAACGGGCTGTATGTTGGCAATAACCACCACCTCTGGTAGTGTTAAGTCACACGATCCTGGTGGTCAGTTGACATGACCATTAATCACTCTTCGAATGATTCCTTTAATAAATTGATTGTGACGCGTGCTGTGTGGTATGTGCGTCGTCTCGTTGGAACCAAAGCTCTTTTACAATATCGCCATTTATTGGGGAACGATGAAGTCAGTAATCGTGGATCTGTTATATGAAATATGGACCAATGATTCCACCAGCTCATAATAACATTATCAAATTATCGTGTTTTATTTTATTTTAAAGTTTTATACCTCTTATAAAAACACCTTGCAATAATCTGACATTGCGAGACTCGTCGATTGTTTTAAAACTGCAATACTATTAATTGAAACGACAGTTTTTAATGCAACGCACCTACATTGAGTTATTTTGTCACCACTGCAGTTTCAAGAGTTTCAGTTCCTCTCATTATTAGGTGTAATTAATAACTATGATGATGGGAAGGACTCCTCCTCTCTCAACTATACTACAGTAAAATCCCGTTAATTCGAACCACGATAGTTCGAGATTATGAAATAAAAAAGTCTCAAAATGTAATTTCATAGTAGATTAACCCCGATAATTCAAAAACCACGGTAATTCGCAATTAAAAGTAATATTTACCCCCTTGCACCATAAGTCAATACATTTTAGATCACATTATTTGAAATTTTTTAGATAAAAAATATGTCAATATCGGGTAGGTTGGTACATTAGTAATAGAAATCTGTACTAGCATAAAAAATATCGAGTGTTTGATATGATTTCTTGAAGTATGCAAAAACACAGACGTTTTCAGAAAATTTATTACTCTTTTCATGAGTTTTACGATTTCTGATGAATTACGCAATCGCATCTCAATTTTATTGAATTTCGAATTAACGGGGCTCCGCATAATTAAAAATGTTTTTTCAAAAGGTCCCTTGAATTTTGAATTAACGGGGTAGTACTGTAACTAGTGACAAAAAATTTCAGGGCTGTGAAATTGATTCTAATGTGCACTGTTTCGCAGGATAAACAAATGTAAAAACATGGTGCATTTTTTTTATGGTGTTTAGTAATCAACATGCATCTTCTAATCAAATAAATACTTTTTATAGAGTTGAATACTTGAAGAATATGTGTGTCATTAAAACACTCATTTGAATCAATGAATACAGTACCATAGTCAGTCTGTATGGATGGGAATTAGGTGAATATCCCTCCACATTCTTGTTGACGTTGTATACTGTTGTATATACATTTTCTCTATGTTTGTGACCTTAATCTTTCATGCATTATATACGAACTAGCCACGTTTTTGAACTAGAAGGTCATGAGCTCCGATTATGAAGCGTTGTGTCTCTTTGGTCAATATCTCTTATTTTTTCATCATCATCGTCATCCAAATCAGCCCCTCATGATTGAGGATCGTGATCTTTATGAAAAATTGAATAAAAACCGTGTTGATGACAGTGAAAATGGTGCATAGTTCAATTCCAACATACATATAAAGTAATTCATATCAAAGATGTAGGAGTGTCTCAGAGATATTGTGTCCAAAGTGCTAAAGCATAGCAAAATTCCACATAGCAGGAGCTCTTCTAACAGGTATAACTATCAGCAGGTTGGTCCTGTATTTTGGTCTAAGATAATTATCAGGAACATACGACTCAATGCTCTATGTAATTTCAACAATGGATAAAAATGCGCAATCAAATACACGTTCTTTCTAGTCTCTAAACTATTGTAGCCAAGCATACCCTGGAGAAACTCGGTTGGGTAACACCAAGGATAATGGTCATGATATCTCATGTAGAGATATCTCAGATAGAATGCGCATGTGCACCGGCTTTAACGAGATTCACGCTTTAAACTATCGTTACCAATACAATCTTATTTTGTCAATGTTTCTTTTATTATTATACAGTTTTCATATTTTTGTATATGTTACAGTGAATCTGTGCTTCTAGTGAGTCTTTATTTTTACTGGAATTTTAATGAAATCATATTCAAGGTCATTCTTGTCATATCCAAGCAGATTTTCACCTAAAGAAATTAATACAAACTAGTGAAAAATATTTTAACTGATATCTTACTAGTGAAACTATATTGGTTAACTGTCATTAAACAGATAGTGATAGATGTCTATTTCCATATTGAGGTTGATCTCTTAGAATAACAATTTAAGATTTAAGTTATTGCGTGAAAAGGGTTCTTACTGCATTATTCATTTCTTCTGTGTATATCAACATTATATACCGGATATTATTAACCTAACCTAAGCTTTGAGAAATGCGTGCCTTTGTGGACAAATTATAGTTTCACCGATACTGCGCAGTGAATCTGTAAATTCATTGATTGACATGTTTTCACTGCCCGACCGATATATTTCTACTAGTGAAAATATGGATTCACAAGAAATACAAATTCACGGTAACATATCCAAAACACACATGTAAATCGTTTTATAATAAAAGAAGTATTGACAGAACATTCTTTTGCTATCCTTTAAAGTTCGAAATAATGTTAACGCACTTTTGGCTTTCTACCTTCGATATGTTGAAAGCAAAACTACTTACAGATAAACACTGCATTTATTAAAGATAAATGCAAAAGTTCACTTTAAATTTAATACTCTCGTTGTCGAGGAGTGCGTGCGTAATACTGTCGATGTGGTTGAAGCTAAGGAGGAAATGAAGAAGCGTCTTGCGTGGAGCTGCAATCGCTCAGCAGGTGGTGGCAACCCTTTTCGGTGACAATGAGAGGCATCTTAATATGTACTTGAGTACATCCCTCATTCTACTCTCGGATGCCCAAGTCTTGACAAGATGCTCCCATCTTCACCTGGCTGCTTCAGTACTTCAGCCCCAATCAAGACCTGACCTTTCTCTGTAAAATATTTGTTGTAGACCCATCGGTAGCCTTCCCACTGGAGTTCCCTATGGTACGACAGATGTTGTTACAAGCTAGAAATAAAATATTTGACAAAGTGTAAATAGGCATGATGACAGATTTTGAAATAATCTATTATTATACACGAAAATAACAGTAATAAAATGAGTTTTTGTGCAAATAATTGCATTTTCATGTACCTATTTTTAATTTCGTGCGAAAACGCCCGCAGCTGTCATGGCACCTACGTGACGCCAAGCCTCAGTAAACATTGCATTGTGTCTATGAACAACTGCTCAAGAGACACGGCGATGGTTACTTAGGCTTAATGTCATTAACGTCTTAACGTTTGCAGAACTTTATTTTATTGATAATCTTATTTATCTCAATGTGTATATAAGAACTGAATCATTTTTTAGAATTCTTTAAAAATATATTCTTCTCTAAAATCACTTATTCTTTAATACTGTCATTGTGCCTATTGAAGTCCTAAAGGGTGTAATTTTATATCTTATATGTATACGGTGATCTGGATGTGAATCGATGGAATCATTCAAATATATTAAGATTAAGAGGTACACTTCGTGGTCTTCAAAACAGTTGTCAAAATTTTTAAAACATCTCACGACAATGTTCAATTTATAACAACGCAAACTCCATTACTAACAAGTAAATGTTATATTGCTGTGCAATGTACTTTAGGGAAAATGGAGTGACGTTCGTGGGATGAAAGAGTATCGCAGTTGCGTGTGGATGATTATTTCTCACCGGAGATAAGCTCCGGGCGCAAGTGAAATAACAGCGTTAGACTGTGGACGCGCGCAACAGGAGGTCTGCCCGGTGCCAGAGGCCCTATTTGAAGTGATTTTTTTTGCGTGTTTCAGCTCGTATACAGGGTGTAACAGAGCTAGTCCCCACAATACTTTACAGGTGGTTTCCTGCCTTGATTATGAGTCAATAATTTTTAAGCAACCATGACCTGATATCAATAGTTAGGAGTTGTGCAATATCAAAGTTTTCATTTTTTTTTCAATATTTCTGACTTATTTTTTTACAAAATGTTGAATTATCATTACGGTAACTTATATCAATTACAAAAAATTCTTTAGTTTCAATACAAGTTAAATAAAATTATAAAAACCTTGCGGAAATTCCAATTGGAATTGGGAAGTTTTGTCTTTTTATTTGACTTCTACTAAAGGGAATGAATTTTTCATATTCAATATAAGTTACTGTAACGATATTCCAACGTTTTACAAAAATTAGTCAGGAATATTGAAAAAAGATACAACCTTTGATGTTGCACATCTCCATAACAATCGATATGGTTATGGTTGCTTGAACATTTTTGACTCATAATTAAAGTAGAAACCTACCTGTAAAGTATTGTGGACTAGCTCTATTATACCCTATATATATGTAGCCCCTCTGTGACAATCGCACAAGTGCCCTCAGACCCGAATTCAGAGTCAATACATAGACGATTTAAAGGTTAAGGTACGCCTTAAAAGTGTTATTTTGAACTGAAAATTGCTTGTATACGTACCTTAACTTTTAGATCATCTAAGTATTGACTCTGAATTCAGGCCTCAGTCTATCAATCTACATATTTTACCGGACCAAACAATGTGCCACAGCAAAAACATTGCTTGACTCACATACCTGAATGCTTGTCGCAATTGTTTTGTCAACTTGACATTATTGCAAACCGGAATTGCATATGGGTCAAGTATGTACCATAATCAAAATATTACATTGTGTCGCGTGAGCGTAAACTATACTACAGTATTGTATGGAACATTGCCATCATGGCATGTCCAAATTTCACCCACATACTTCAGGACAGGTAGTTAACACAGCAGCACAATATATCGTAATATATATCACAACACAACGTTTCATTGTTATTCTACCGTAACTTTGTTTCTAAATCGTTCCCGACGTATACCTCTTCTTCTCGATGCACTTGCGCTGTTTCCGATTATGATATGTTATACTATTTTTTTCTTTTTTATCTAGGATAACTACATCTAAAATAAGATTGTTAAAAATAGTTTTAACTAATAACTGCCGTGTTTCTCCAAAAACAAGACACTGTCTTACTTTTAGTTAAATGTCGAAGTACTTCGAACTTTTTGACAGAAATCTCGAACATGTGTTTGTAAACAGTTGACAGTAATAACCGTAGATGAAGTAATAATAAGCACTTTTTCCTCTATAATGACAGTACAGTTTATTTTCGGGGATGGCTTATATTCCAAAAATCTTGAAATTCACGCTGTGGCTTATTTTCGGAGAAACACGGTTTGCCATGAATTGTAAAAAATCTTAACGGTGTGCATACACAGAGTGAGTTTGATCCCTCGAGTCTTGAAAATGATGATTGTTCCGTAAATGTCGGTATGTATCATATTGTCATCGTACGATGCATATGTCTGACGAGAGTGTCAGACAGGTACACATAGTGTGAAACTTAAAGTATGACTTTGACTTAATTTGTTATCAAAATGAGATTGTATATCACTAGAAATTATGTCCGCAGTCTGAATTTGTATGTGAAATCTTGGCTTGTTTGTGGGGTTCGACACGTCTACCGTTACGGGACATGAAATTTTTTTTTTCAAACAGATTTAACAAAATTGTGAGTATAAACAAAGTCACGATCAATGTTCGCTCTAATTTTCTGTAGGCTGTTTGCGTAAAATACATTGGCTGTGCAACTTTGACGGCTTTGAATAAAAATTTTGTACACCACATAACGGTATATAGACCTACTAAACGAAACGGTTAATTTTTAATAAGACAATAAATTAACAAAATTATATAATATTGATTAATTTATTGACATAGTCAATTTTATTTCATGTAATATACAGGGTGTAACAGTCCACAATACTTTACAGGTGGACTCCTACCTTGATTATGAGTCGAAAATGTTAAAGCAACCACAACCTAATTACCGATATCTATGGAGTTATGCAACATCAAAGTATGCATATTTTTTTCAATATTTCTGACTTACTTTTTACAATTTTTATTACAGTAACTTATATCGATTACGAAAAATTTAACCTAACGTAATAGAACAAGTCAGTTAGAAGAACGAGGTGCAGTAAATCGTGCAGACACCTCAAAATATACATAGTACCCGCTTAGATTACTTAGAAGAGTGACATTTGACATTTTGATATTTTCATTGGGTCACATTAAAACAATAACTTTATTGGTATCATGTGCAAAAGTCATTTGGTCATATTATTCAACGTTTCCCATATACTAAAATTCCAGAACATCTTTTTACTGAGGTAACATTATTAATCAGCAAAAATCGCAACTGAGAACAAATGGTTGGAAACATTATGTGTGAAGTATAATTAAACAAATTCTTGTAAAATTTTATTTTTTAAACAAGACCTCCCCTTAAATGGTGTCCCGCTTCACCAATGTTAAAATCTGGTCACCTTAGCCCAGAGCGAACACTAGTCGTGATAGATAAATAAATATTCCGAAGTAAAGATCCGTGTAATTTTTTCATAACAGAGTATGGAGAACACGAGGTATTCCCTGATAACGAGACATCACACCAACGTGGTCCGCGTTCATATATTTTGAGAAAAAAAAAAGAAATCAAACTTATTTCCATAGCTATTGAAATTAGATCGTTTTGTATTCATAATTCAGGTAGGAATTTACCTGCAAATTGGACTAGTTCTGTTACACTCTGTATATATAGACTATACGGGCCACGGCAAGTCAAGATTGGTACGGTTATGCTCGGATCTGAATCGTGGTTGGATTCGTTGTTTGGAGAACCTTGTTATTATCGACTAACTACTGCATTCCAAGTGCAAGAACTATATCTTATATTATAGAATTTGTAATAAAATTATGTTATTTAATCTATTTGTTTTATTATCTGCCTTTGGAACTTAGGCTAATACTGTGAACGAGGTAATTTCTGTGTTCCCTTCTCTTCCCCACCGCGCCGCATCCAGTTGGTCGGCGACTGCTGAATTGGGACAGTGCTGATTATGCTTTTAATTTACAGCACTCGTAGCCTATACAGTTATATATTGAGTGCTTGTAAATGAAGCTATATACATACTCCTTATAATACAGTCCACCTACGGAAGCAGCGGAGGCCGGGAGGTGAACAACTTAAAGATCTGTGAGTTCACATTCCTTCCTCAGTTTCCTTGCTTAGCTGTACATACAACAATCTGACAGCCATGATCATCGACAAGTCTTAGGTGACCAGGAGAGTCGTTGAAAGGACATACTTCAGCATCCTTTCACGTTAACATCAATTCAATTCAATGCAGATACCTACATTGTTTGATTTATAAGCGACTATAGTTATCTAAGGCAGTGTTTCCCAAACTATGGGTCGCGAACAAATGTTAGGTGGGTCGCAGTCACAATACCGAGCAACACCTCTTGTCCGGGTCATGTCATGTTTATTGTAGAAAACGAAGTGCAACCAGATATCAATGTAGTGTCTGCATTGTCACTCATTTAACAGAGTTGAAAAATAACTTTAACGCTTACTTCGAAGAAGAGATCAAAAAGTTCGACAGGATAAACTGAATTTGTAATCCATTTCAAGACAACATACCAACTGAAATGTCAAGTGAAGAGCTTATTGATTTATTGGAAGATATGTCGCTGAAAAATACTTTTAACCACAAACAATTAGCAAAATTCTGGCTTTTAGTTGCTGACATTTATACCTGCTTGTCTGACGAAGCCATGAAAGTCCTCCTTCCCTTCACCACCTCATACTTATGTGACGTGGGATTTTCTGCCATGGTTTCTATTGAGACTAAATACATAAATAATTGGACGCATCGAATTCACTGCAATTAAAAGTGACTAAAATTGAAGTCAACGCTAATGCTGTTATGACAAGAAATAGGCAACAAATGTTATTCTAATATTCCCATTAAAATATATCACATATTAATATTTTTCTTAATGGAAAATTTCGATTATATTTGGACATTTTTCTTAATTGAACGGTTTTTCGCATAGTTATAATATGTATTGGGAATATGTGAGACAGGAGGTGAGTCCCGATAATTGAAATTTTTTTTTGGTGGGTCGCGGTCCTGTCAACTTTGGGAACCACTGATCTAAGGTATTTAAAGTTTTTGGTTACATTCCTGTAATGGATTGTGAGCACAAGTAGCGCAATCTCTGAGCAAGCTTTGCTTCAAACTCCACAGAGCAGAAGTAGTCTTTGAGTAATAAGTTACAATGGTAAGTGGCGTCATCTCTGGACATCTGTTTATTGACATTAAGGTAAGGAGATCAAAAGTAGTTTATTACGGGCCTACCACACGCACGAGTATCACCACACCAGGCCGGTACACGGAACACCGTGCCTGTATTACCGACGACACGCACAGTGTTTCGGCCTGCGCAGGCTAAAGTGTGGTGATACTTGTGCGTGTGGTAGGCCCATTAGTGCCATCTCTGGGTTTAAGCTGGTATTAAAATCAGTGGCAAGCAGTAGGCATAAGCTTATGTCATACTGTTATCAACTACTCATATGTAATATGTAAACAATTATAAGTGTACATATTTTATATTTACAGAAAACATGTCTAATATATTATGAAGTCGATACGTTGTGGCTTGACAAGGGGACCATTGTCTCCGAACGTGTTCGTTATTCAGTATCTCTTTATTAATAACAATAATAATGTTATCACAATGATATTTTGCTGAAGCATCTATCTAGCTAAACACAAAAACTTATTGACTGTTTTAATAGTACCTACCTAATGTGTTCACTCCAAGTATGCACTCTGCGAAAACACCTAATTTTTTCTAGCCCTCTCAATTATGGTTTTAACTGTCAATTCCATTTTTTGCATGTAACCCAGTGTATAATATAAATAATATTAAATACTTAAGTTCTTTAGCCAATGAGTTTTTATGTAAAATTATGTTTATGTGTAAAGCGCCCTTGAGGTGAGTTCTCACGAAAACAGTGTTATATTAATCATCAAAATATAAAACAAAACGAGACAATGAAGCAAGATAAAAAATATCTCAAATCAAGGACAATAGTGCACAGTGGCACCCAATACCTTGAAGTAGAACAACCACAGCTCGGTGCAATCAGGAAGAGAAAGAACAGCAAATAGGGCACGGAAGTCAGCTTGCAGTCAGTCTTCTCTAGATCTAAATGTGTAGGTATGGGTCTTTTCATATAAGCTTGCAGTTGAGTTAGTGTGGGTACAGTGCGTAACATGCGCATTGTTTCGTTGTGTCAAGTTTACGGATACGAGAGGGGCGTATCCATTGCAAGCTTGTATGAAAAGACCCATAAAAGATACTGAAATTTATCTTGTCTTCTCTCATTTCGAGGACACAATCATAAGGAAGGCAGAGCCTGGTAACAAGCACTCACTCTTCTATGAATATATTCCTTATGCGAGTCACCATGATTCTGATAACGAATCATTATAAGACCATCACATGTTTCAGATAACAATATCATCAGACCATTCAAATTTGATGAATGGTTGATTATCTGCCTTGCATCTTCACGTAATAAGGATTATAATTATTTCGTGTGGATATGAATCAATTTCATATCTCATTGATATCAAATTTGAGGGAAATTCACTCATTTTTATAAACCTCTACACGCCTGTCTGATTTAGTTATTAGATAGGAGCCCAGTTAGAAACCAGCTGGGCTTGAGGTGTCACTCATATAATTAATGACCATCATCTTCAAAGCACTTCCTTTTTCTTGAAATACATCTGCTGTGCACCGTATTGGTCGGTGGTTTGAGCCCCATTCCTGGACACCAGGAAGTTAATCCAATCTTCATAGCACAAGCGTTTAGCTTATTTTGAAAATTGTAAGAATATTGACTAAACATGCATTCTGTTTTGCATATCTTTAAAAAAAAAAATACATTGAGAATGTAATTCAGTTGAAGTTGCATAAATAAGTTAATTGGTTTAATTATTGATGAACCCTTTAAATCAGCGGTTTTAATAGAATTAAAAAAGGTCCCTCAGATGGTTTGGGCATGTTAGGCGAATGAATGAGGAAAGAATGGGATAAACACTTACAATTATGTATCCTATATAATTGTAAGTGGTTATCCCCACCACACACAAGAATCATAATTCTTTTTGGTGAGGTATATACACACAAAAAAAAATATTGATGTGTAAACATTGTCTATGTATGATTGTAAAAAAAATATAATATATATTATAATATCAATATATTATAATATAAATAACAGTAGTCCATAAAAGATAACCAAGTCAAAAAGTCCAAATATATACTGGTTGTGTTTTTCGTACAACAAGTAAACAACAAATGAATTGGCTCTCACGCGTTATCGTGCGCCCGCGTTGAATCCGTGCCGTGCCTCACCACCCCCCTCCCTCGTGTCTCCATTTGTTATTTTTCTACCTGGCATAATGATAGTGGTACACGAGTAAACTAATGGGTAATTACTTCATGCAATTATATTATTTTTATTACCCTAAAGTGTTGTTGAAATCTATAGAAACTTTTAATATTCAATGACTCCCACCTCCGTATTCGGGTGTATTTCATGATTGTTGTCATAGTATGAAATGAAGTACTAGTATTAAACTTTCATTTAGCATACATTTTAATTCTGTTGAATTTACGCCCAAATTCCTTAGAAATTTGCCCATCATCCTTTGGAGAGTCAATCATGTTTCCAAGTCAATACAAGTTTTGCTTCATGAGCGGTAATTGTATTACCTCAGCAGTTCTGCATGGTGCATGCATGTCAGAAATATGACCTTCTTTGGTTGTCTGATTTCAGGCATTCTGACTATGTGGCCTACTAATTGAAATGGTCGCGGTTAATTTGGATTCTTCAAGCACACTGTCAGTTAGTGACAGCTTCCACGTCGCCATAGCTATCACAGGGCTAAAATAAACGTTTGCAAGGATCTCCGAAAGCGAACCTTCAAAAGGTTAACATTAAGACCGGTGTGACAGACCTAAATAGAGGGAAATGGTGTACTGTGCGACCTAATACTTCTTAACGGAACACCAGCAGCGGGCTGCAATCAGAAAGTCGGGAAGGAGAAATTGAAAAGTGAAAGAAAAGTAAACGTTTCACAAAAGTCATCCGACAGGTGCTTCCCATGCCCAAGATAGGCACTTGATTTTATCCGGGATTGGACTCTCGAATCACCCAAGGTCTTAATAATATATTAATTGATGAAAAGAAATGTGGCAATCAGTAGTTTAACAAATTTTATTTGTTTTGCGTCATAGATTCTGCAGTTTCAACGCAGAGCGTGTCAAATCTCTACATTTTAATATCCGTGTCTGTGGAATATTTTGATTAGGTCCAGTCAAGGCGTCAATAATATATATTTTTTGCACTCTTTGTAATAGAGGTGGTTCAAATATATTAAATTTATTGCGTATCTGAGAAGCATTTAGTTTTATGAGTGGTGCATTGCAGGATGGTATTAATATTAGGTCCTTACATATGAAATTGGCGTTTTGCCGTACTGGCAAATTTGATCTCAAATATCTTCTCTTTGGTTAGGAATTCCAAATCCAAATTTATACAGCTATTTACTCATGTATTTGTGTTTTGAAAATTATAATTCATTTGTTTTTTCCTCAATTGCTTTTTTTTTGCGTCACTCAGCTTACAAAATGAAAAACTTGAAATATCGCGTTATTTTCGAGTACGAGTTCCACCGTGGCACCAGTGCTGCAGAAACGGCTCGAAGGATTAATGATGTGTATGGCGACGGTGCCGCAAAAGAAAACACAGTGCGTTTTTGGTTCCAACGTTTTCGTTCTGGAAATTTCGACCTGCAGAACAAGCCCCGTGGACGGCCGGAGACCAAAGTTGATAATGAAGAATTGAAGGCTATTGTGGAAGCGGATCCATCGCAAACCACATCCGAGTTAGCTGCAGGCTGCGGTGTTAGTGATAAAACTGTTTTATTCCACTTGAAGCAAATTGGTAAGGTGAAAAAGCTTGAAAGGTGGGTACCTCACGAATTGAGTGAAGCAAATCAACAAACGCGCGTTGACTGCTGCGTTGCATTACTCAACCGGCACAATAATGAAGGGATTTTAAATCGAATCATTCATTACCTGTGATGAAAAATGGATCCTGTACGATAATCGGAAGCGTTCATCGCAATGGTTGAAAATTGACTCCAAAAAAGTTACTTGTGAGCGTTTGGTGGACTAGTGCTGGTGTCGTTCACTACAGCTTTCTTAAATCTGGCCAGACGATTACGCAGATGTCTATTGTCAGCAACTGCAAACCATGATGGAAAAGCTAGCTGCTAAACAACCGAGGCTGGTTAATCGCTCTAGGCCACTGCTGCTTCATGATAACGCTAGACCACACACTGCACAACAGACGGCTACCAAATTAGAGGAGCTTCAATTGGAATGTCTAAGACATCCACCGTACTCTCCGGACCTTGCCCCAACAGATTAACATTTTTTTCGAAATTTGGATAACTTCTTTCAAAGGAAAAAATTCAACTCCGATGGGGCAGTCCAAACCGCCTCCAAAGATTTTATTGATTCCCGTCCGAATGGTTTTTTTAGTAAAGGGATCGATGAACTACCTAAGAGATGGCAAAAGTGCATAGATAGCAATGGTACATACTTTGATTAAATAAATATATTATAATAAAAAAAAATCGACTGTATGTTCCTCCCATACTAAACGCCAATTTCGTATGTAAGGACCTAATATTTGCTAGTTATCATTGTTACAAAAGAAATCATATGCATTATCTATTAAATAATTAAAAAAATGGCCTTTAAAAATGCTCAATTTTAATAGATATAAATTGCTAATTGTTTTAGATATTGTGGCTAGATTTTATTGATTAGTATAAATTAAATGCAGTTATTAAATCGTGTTTATGATCAATAATTCAGCTATATTAATTTTAATATCACTTAAATACCCTACATAAAAAGTATTTTTAAAAATTATTCTGAGGTGTTCACTCAGACGTAAAGAATTTCCTATTTTTAATGTATATTTTGCAATTGGATACGAAATGTCCGCTATAAAGGTCAAATTCATGTGATAGAATAGCTCAGAAAATTAAAATTTTAAAATTATCGAAGGGTACACTTTTATTGGGATGACCTAATATCTTAAAAGCAGTCGAATTAATCCAGTGAATCTAATAAATTTTTTTTTTGACTAATTATTCAAAAAGATACACAGGTATATTGATTTTTATTTAATTTCAAGTTGTTTTAAATATCACTGAACAGTTTTCAGAGAAATCGTAATTTCACAAATAAAAAGTGAATATTTTTTTAATTACTATAGATAACGCCTGTTAACTTTAATTTTATTATGAAAATACATATTCTGTTTCAAAGGCATAATATAAGTATCTTCTGTCGAGTTGTCCATTTATTTGGTAGCATCATAAAAATTTGTTTTGCAAATCCAAGTACGGAGATGTAGATTGAAGCAATTTTCCTTTGTTGTTTCTGTAGGTCTATTCCTTTTCAATTCGTATCGCAGATCAATGGTGATGAAAAGGGAAAATATTATTCATAGTTGGGTATTTCTGTAACAATAGGATCGTTTTAGAGGATAGGGTATTGTTTAAAATTGAGTTGTTCCGCGGATACAAATGATGTCTATTATTAGGAATATGTTATTTCATTGTGCAGTAGCTAGTCATCTTATTGAATTGAAATGAAATTTAAAACGCCTTACTAAGATGGTATCGGCCTCCCAAATTTTAGAGACCATATTGGGATTTCACCATCCGCCTTCACCTATTATCTCAGTTGGAGAGATGAGAATGTACGTGGATTAAACATTTAACATAACATATTTACAATACTAGATTTGTTCTCTTGAAATTCGCCCCCATGATTATTTCAATAATAAATGTAGTCTGTTCGTACAAGAATTTAATTTTATAACAAAAAATAGTACACATGCGCGAAATCATTCGTGTCCATTTTTGAAGTAGCTAGGATGACAAAAAAGACGTAGGTATCTCATGGTTGACGGCAGATTGATCTAGGTGCGTAGAATAAAGAAAAGTTATATTTACAACTTTGTATTAACATTATTTAAATTAATTGAAACATTTTTTATAAAACCACTATTTAATTGAATCGTCAACATGTATCATCAGGATAAAATGTGTACTAAAAATTAAAATTCGAAGCATAGACATGAATAAAACAAAAATATTTATTTATTTATTTAATCAGATGAATCATAGAAGTCTCACAGAGACGAAGCTATTTATGTGAAAACGTGTACGGAAGTCTCTTATAATATAGTCTCTTATATCTAGTCTGTATAAGTTGGCTTAAGTGATCTCTCTACACAATGCAACCTTCACCAATACCATCACCAGTATATCCAAAAATGACACATATTTTTTTTAATCGCCGCTTTTTTTACCTTAGAAGCCAGACCCAAGTGATTTAAAGTTTGTTTTAACGATTTTTCGAATATTCGATTTTTTTTAAAATTTGATTTTGGCTGTCAGGAAAGTTAAAATGCCGTTATCTATAGCAAGTTCTTATTTTAGGTATTAGTATTTGTTGTCTTGTGAATATTTTTATTGCGTGAGTCTTATATATCCTCCGATTCTGTAAATATGCTCAAGTTTTGGAATATGAGTTTCAGAATTCATGGTAAAGTGTTTTCAAATTGTAACTATGTGGAGTTGTCTGACGTCAAGTAGGTACTTGAAGTTCAGAAAAGAGTCTATTGGATGAATCTTTTTATGGTATTTTATTTATTACTTTAATCAACGCCTTTTTTTGCTTTCTCCAGTGGATCAAGTAGCACTTTGGAGGTTTCACCTATTCCAATTTGTCCATAATTAATAATCGACTGAGATAGAGCTAAATTTTCTGTGAACACTTTTTGTACGCAGTTTCTAAAATTTCTACTTGTAGTCTAACTGTAGTCTGATGTTATTTTTATGTAACATTTCTAAATCCTTATTAATAATAATATCAAAATGGCTTGTTTCCAAAAGAATAGTAGGAAATTCAGAATAATTATTGCTATTTAAACATCTTAAGTGTCCTTAATTCTTATATCAAAATTTCTACAATAGTAATATTTATAATTTGCGAACATTGATGCTTGCACCCATGATAGTTGGATCATTTTTAATTTATTGTGTAATTCAAAAGAAATGGAGTTTTTCAAATGTCTTTTTTTTCAAATGTCTTTTACTTTTTTTTTTACAAAAACTTTTCAAATGTCAAACAGTAATACTTTTATTAAATTATTGTACCGATAGGAGAGGTGTATTTTATTTATAATTGAGCAAAAGATTTCCAAGCCCATTAGTTCCGAGCCGAGGAAGTCCGCCTCCAGCTACATCTATCGCCACTTAGCCGCACTGCTAAAGTCATTAGATTAAGATTGAATTATCATACCTCCTCGTGAGGCTGTGACGCCAGTGACCCTAAAGTTTCATCCCCTAACGGGAGATCTTGGTGGAGAGTTTGACGTGGAAGAAGCTGACTATACCGGGGGTTGTATTAATTTTGATGTATAATTATCCATTTGTTATCAGAAGGCCCATGAGTCGTGAGTACACAAAGAAACGATATTTGAAATAACTTAAATAATTTTGTGTCCGTTTTACATAATTTTTTCAAAAATTAAAATATTCTCTGTATACAATAGAAAAGTAAATTGATCAAAAATATTATTTATTAATATATATTTATGAGATTGTTCCAAAAAGTATTTGGAAACAATAAGAAATATATACAGAAAAAAGACTTAGTTACCAAATTTTTGCTTTGTAACTCCATTAAAATTTTAAAAACAATATAATTAAAAATATAATATAATTTTCTTAAGAAAAAACTTTATATTTAAATGTGATTTCATTTAAAAAACATCTTTGATTTTAATAATAACATATTTGTTATTTTGGATTTATAACGCATGCCTCATTAAAGCAAACACATAGTTTATTAAGATCATCATCTTTGTGAAAACGAAATATTATCATGATTTTTTTGTAATTCCTTGAAATTACCTCTATTAAAAAGGAGTATTCAATATTGTCGATTTTCATAACACAATATAAAGAAGATAGAATAAATTTTTATCAAGCTTGTGAAAAAACGTAAGCATTATTAAAGCATTTTTTTTTTAAATTTATACATATTTTCTATTGTTATAGATCGTGCCAAGCCTTGTACAGATTGTCGGTACGTTTCTTTTCCATTTTCTTGCATTTAATATGTTATTAATGATAAAAACACATCGATTTATTTTAAATGAATATTAATAATATAATCAGTCAAGTACATTTTTATAATTATTCGCCCGTCTGGTGAAATTTTTACAAAAATGACACCATATAAATTAATACCAATGATATTTTTAGCCAGTGTTAATAAAATCTTCTCTAAAAAATAAACAGTTTTAGGGGCCACTTATTGCGCCCTCTGTACGAATAACAATGGCCAAGATCTACTGAGGGGTAAGTTGATATGTTCCCTTAACTAGCAAACTATAATACAAGATGGATTGGAGTCCAAGTTTAGCCATACCTAAGTTGATGTTTGTATGTAAATTGGTCATTAATCATAATTCTGGACGTTCGTTTTCTGTGTAGCGGCCTACATTATTATATTTTAGGATAAGAAATTGGTAGGTACATTCCGAGTACTCTTGCTAACTAGTTATGGGCAGCTAACAAGATATGCGCGCCGCTGACACTTGATCAAACTTAATATCTCG
Organism: Agrypnia vestita; assembly: GCA_016648135.1. NCBI lineage: Eukaryota > Metazoa > Arthropoda > Insecta > Trichoptera > Phryganeidae > Agrypnia > Agrypnia vestita. The sequence continues at coordinate 130,969 of JADDOH010004704.1, forward strand.
TGTCACTATCGTCATTAGAGGTAATTGGATTTTGTGTGACTTCTCCGAGACTCCGAGAGAGGGGGGTGGGTGGCGGGTTAAGCGCGGGGCCTTCCCTTCGTAATGCGTTATTGTACTTTAAAAATATTTATTTAAGTACTTCTTTTATAACAAAAGCTTTATATATAGCAAACAGAAAGTGGCGAAATTAGACTAAGTGTGATGTTATGGTAAAAAATATATGCTTAAAGTGTGAATGAGTTTTTGTATTTGAGTACTATCTTTATTAGGGACGGCAATATCACTGACACCAAAGCGATACTAGCGGTACAAATGGAGTTTTGGTGCCAAATATAACATATTTAAGTGAGAAAAACAGGAGAGAAAGTAAACTGAATGCGAGAGAAATACATTACGCGTATGGAAAATCTAAGATAAACTGAAGAATGGATAAATTAAGAGTGAATAAGAGTTAAGAGTTAAATTAAGAGTGGCACAGTAAATAGAATTAGAAAAGGAATTGGAAAAGGAATTGAAAAATCTAAGATAAACTGAAGAATGGATAAATTAAGAGTGAATAAGAGTTAAGAGTTAAATTAAGAGTGGCACAGTAAAAAGAATTAGAAAAGGTTCATTGAGATGGTTTAGATATGCGGAACGTATGACCGAAAGGCAATAATCGAAGAGTGTGTATGAGAAGATGTACGAAAGTGGAAGAGGCGAAAGGCCAGGAAAGAAGAGTGTGACGATTTGTCATCTCCCCCTAACCCTGCGGGAAAACGGCGTGTTGGTCAGTTAGTTATAAAGGAAAGCTTTCATGCAAAACTCATAAATTTTTATATATATTTCAATATTTATTTCTTGTATTTACATAGGGGACATGATCCCTGATGATGGACCCTGCAATGGGATCATATATACGCGCTAGAGTATATATGATCCCGTTGCAGATCATTATGGAGAAAGAAAACTACACACAGAAGATTCTGAACGATTAATTTAATATCAGAACCATTATTAATCGCAATCATCTCAATAATATTCAATTCATTAACTAATCATAAATGAAACGCTGATAATTTTTGAGAATGCGGATGATTGTAATAATTGTGTATAACTATGTCTGCATATGTATTATTACAATATGCTTAGGCTCCACTTTACCTTGTCATATTATTTTTGTGTAGATTAGTGTGAATTAAAAAACAGTGCTCCAGTTAAATTAGTATCCGGTTTTTTTCGCAAATTATAAAACATTAATTAATTTCAGGTGTTTCATTTGTCTCCCATCCCTGCGCTTCTGTGATAATATTTCTTTTTACGCTTCAACAGGCCAATTAAAATCAATTCATCAGGCCCAACTACATAAGCGAAAGACATTAAAAAACACCCAGGCTTGAATAAATCACATACATCAATTGTGAGCTCACCGGGAATTGAACACGGAACCCTCGGTGTGAGAAGCCAATGTCATGCCCAAATGGTCGCCAAATATTTTATTATATGTTCACCTATGTACCTACTTGTTATTCATAATACCGTCTAATTGGTGAAGGCCAGAGTAAAAAAACTGTTTTTCATAGCGATCCCCTCCCCCCCTTCTTACTTTTGACATTTTTGTAAGAAATTTTGTATATTAGGTTATTAGGTATTAGATATATATTTTTTTATAATAGTTCAAGCTGTAACTCGTTAAAAATGACGGTATTTTACATGTTGGTTCCTTACGAATAAGTATTTATTTAAAAAAAAATATCGTAAAAAAAAAATCGAAAAAAATTAGGTACCAAGAAAAATTTGAAAAAAATAAATTATAAAGAAGTTACGGACATTACATGAAGTCACGGGGACAGACAGACAGACGCGTATACGGATGGATGGACCGACAGACGACGAATTTATTAAAATTGGGATTTTTTAGATTAGAAAAAACTTATTTGCTGGCTATATAATTAGACACAAGTTACTGTTTACTGTTTGTTTCGTTCAAATAATTTTTAAGAAATATTAGAATGTTATTTTTTTCACTCGAAGCATCGCTAAGATTTTCCCCCGCAAATTTGCGGACTAAACAAAGATGATTCTGTTAGTTTCCCGAGACTGACATAAAGTAGTCGTCATTAATGCCGTCCATCAGCCGGCCGGGCGCGGTCTGCCTTACAAAGATAATGTTTATCGTCTTGTTCTCTGTTGTTCCTATAACACACATTAGGGAACTTCGCATAAAGTTGTGTGCTGAGGACAGGCGACACGGCGCACGCCCTGTGTAGATTCCATTATGAATGCCAACTCACGGCCCCCTAATCTCCCGCAAGACGCCGCCACCCCGGCCCCGCCAGGTGCTACCCTTATTATGCGCGGGGCTGTACCGGCCGACACACATTTCCCCCGCAAATAACCCCGTGATCTTTGATTATCAGATTGGTCAAAATTATTACACGAGCAAGCACTTATTTACAGTGTCTTATGTGGAGTAAAGAGGAAGAAGTGAAGATTACGTTTATCGGTTATCAATTTCGCTGTGAGAAGACTTATACAGGTATGATAATTGTTCGAAATATTTGATCAAAATTCTTTGCAAAGAAATATTATAAAATCGATTAAAAAAGTTTTTTTTTTACTTGAATAATATTTTAAACCAAATAAGATAAGTTGAGCGGTATAGCACAAGCGGCAAAATGCAAAAACATAATTTAAAAGCATTCTTCGAGAATAACTAACTTAGAAAGCACTACTACCAATTTTTTCACCAGCTACAGTTTAAGCTCGTCGTATCTTCTAAGATATTGAATTTACTGATTTGGTGTACATGACAAATTTTATGTGTGGTAAATACTTAATGTTAATAAGGTGTTTAATTTGATAAGGATTGATACTGAATTGCTCAAAATTGCTGGAAAGTTAACAATTGTACATTTTATGAAATTATTATACACTTGATGAATTTTTATAGACAAAAATGGTTTTAAAATGTAGATATATGCAACCACTAATTTTTCCATAGAAAATTAAATTTTACACGATTCTTTTCTACACTATTTTTTTTGTATCTTTAACGGATTAGGCAGCGTTTCCATGAGAGCACTTTCGCGGCAAATTTTTTTCGACTTTATTCACTAATACCGTTAACCCTTAGTTCTATATATGCTAGGGCAATTTTTAATGCATTAAAAATTTTCTGAAGACATGCAGATCATAATAGTAAAAATTATTAGCGTGATCATATAAACAGATAGACAGGAACTTTATGTCATACTATGCTTTGATATACCTCTATCCCTTTGAAAATCATGATTTTGAATCACTTTTAAAAGCAAAGGCAGCTCCTCTTCAACCAATCAACCCCCAAAGATGTGTCACGTAACAAAATAATCGCTTCATGTTAAAGTGATAGTTGATGATGACTGAAATATCATAGCAAAACATAGCAATATCCATATTTAAAGGTTAAATATTTATTTAAATACGTATATAAAAGAAAAACTGAGGTGACATTGTTTTTAAAAACTTATTTCCAATAAGATGTAGGTTCATATTATATTCCGGAGAAATTTCTTGAGTAGTGATAGGTTTTTATGTATGGTTGATTGATGTTGATTTTTTACTAAAACATCATAGAAAAATCACAGAAAAAGCCATATTTAAAAGTTAAACATTTATTTATACGTGCATATAAAAGAAAAACAGAAGCGACAATTGTTTTTAAAAACTTATTTCCAATAAGATGTAGGTTTCATAGATTCCAGAGCAATGTCCTTGAGCAGAGATTTTTTTTAGAGGTTTTTTTGTATTTATCTTAGAAAAAATTCAGTGGGATATTGCTGCTTTGACTTTTATACTCCTCGCTTAAAAGCACGCAAAAAAAAAAAAAAAGAATCGGGAGTCGAACCCCGGTGGTAACTGTACATTTTGTCGATGATTAGATTTTTTTATGTTTATATATTTTAGTGATTAATTTAATGTTTTATTTATCAAAGGACTATTTTCTCAAATGACAACTTCACAATGAAAGAATATTTTTATTAAAATATGTGACATTTTTACTCCCTTTCTTTTAACTCGTAGCGTCTGCTTGTCGGCTTCTCTGCTTGTCGCTTGTCTGCCGAAAAAACTTTGGATCAATTTTTAGCCCTTTTCCCGTGATCCAATCGATCTGAAACTTTGCAGGCAGACTCGCGGCGACGAAAAAAATGATCTAATAAATTTTCATTAATTTTTTTAAAAATTATTGCAGTATACTTTTGGATTTTTCGAAATTTTAACGGCGAAACCTGTTCAACAAGAAAGGGAGTAGGTATAATAAAAACTTGGTTATTATGGGTTAGTTTTTTAGCTGGTTTATTTTATAAAAGTAGTCATAATTTAAAAATATTTATTTAATACTTAGATTTAAGTAACAGACAAGTACATATCTCTTAAATATAAGATATCTTAAAAATAAGACATATTTCTTAAAAATAAAATAATATTTTTTTGGTGAATTTAGGTGGTGACAGGATTCAAATTTTATAAATAAACTCTAAAAAACATTTTTTAATTAAGATTAATTATAGAAATTTCACAAAGACCAAGCTATTGACATGAGAAACGTATATGGAAGTCTTATATATGATGGGGGCTTACAACCTGTTTGAGCTGGCTTAAGTGATGACTCTATACAATGCAACGTTCACCAATTCAATCGTAAGAACATCCATTATCAAATTTTTGAAAGTTGTATATACGATTATATTCCAAACCTGAAATCTACCATATCTTCCTATATTTTATTGATTAATTGAGACACCTGTATCCTTCACATGAAATAGTAACATAGATTTTGCGGCTGGTAATTATACCTTAAATAAAAAAAAATTAAAATATTTTAATTTTTTTTTAAATTTATAAATTAAAATAAATCAGCGAACTGTCTTCATGTAACTAATATTTACTTTTAACGATGCTTAATGGAAAAATGGATTTAACTTAGTTAAAATGACATACGTAGGTATTCATTTTTTGTTCCCAATTGTTTATAAATACAATTTACTTTATAATTTTTTGAATATCTGATTTGACCCTTCCATTATTATAAAACTCTATTCCGATTACGATCAAAGTGTGGAACAAATTGTGATGTATCTGCAGTTTAAGGGCGAGGGCACCGCCACCCCCCGCCCGCTCCCCCCCGCCACCCATGTAGGAATAAAAATATTCCAATATGCAAATGCCCGGCTCCCCGGCGCACCGGTTTTGCATACAGAAATGTGTTTTTCAGCACTCAATAATCGTTGAACGATTTGATTGTAATGCATTTTTCGATGTAAACATTGTACACGTAGGTACACAGCTCCTTGAAATTCAACTGGGTGTAAGCAATATTAATGGCGGATCATAAAAGTTTAAAATTACAAAAAAACAAATGTATAATAAAAACTGACCCATAAAAACCAAGTTTTTATTTTACTCCCTTTCTTTGTAAATTAAGTTTACCGTCCTGTAATAATTAATTGACTGAAAATGAAACATGTCTAGACAAATATCTATGTCAAAAATCTCTAAAAATATCTCTTTATTATTTGATTTCTTCCCAAAAAACCGAAGTGTGCTGTCGTCTATGAACCAATTGTCATAAATTTTAGAAATTCGTAGTGAAGTACCTATTATACCTACCGATGGAGTAATTCAAATTTTAAATATTCCATGACGTTATCGGGCCGCCGGCGCCGTTAGTAGTAATCAAACTTTTGTAATGATTCCAATTTGAAAAAACCATTAAAATTTCTAAAAATACAAAATTGTACTATAATAATTATTACTTTTAACGAAAATTTGATAGATCTTTTTGACGGTCGCCAGGAGTCTTCTTGCAAAGTGTCAGCTCGATTGGATCACGAGAAAAGGATTAAAAATCGATCCAAAGTTTTTTCGTCAAAAAAACAAGCAAGCAGACACCACGAGTTAAAAAAAAGGAAGTAAAAACAGACAAATTTAGAGTTTCTCGTATCTAGTAGTAAAAACTGGTGGTTTCCTGTCTTGATAAATGAGTCGAAAGGGTTCAAGTAACCATGAGTTATTTATGTCATATCAAAATTTACATTTTTATCAATATTTCTGTCTTATTTTTTATAAACAATTACAGTTCCTAATTTAAACTGATTATGAAAAATTCATTCGCTTCAATGCAACTCAAATAAAATGATAAAAATCATGTTAATTTTTTTTTGTCATTTTATTTGAGTTCTTAAAGCGAAATAATTTTTCATAATGAATATAACTTACCATAATGATAGTTCAACTTTTTCCAAAATATTTCAGGAAAAATTAAAAAAAGAATAAAACTTTGATATGGCATATTTACATAACTATTGATATAAGGTCATTGTTGTTTAAACATTTTCGTCTCATTTTTAAAGCAGGACTCAACCTGTTAAGTTTTCGCTACTATGAGATACCCTGTATAACGTAAAATTCCCTTTATATTTGCCGTGATAAAAAAATTCGAGGTAAGTGTCAAGACAAATCGGAGTGTTTTTATATTTGTGCCCAATTTATTTTATGGTCACCAAATTTGGATTACCTTGGACACCAAAGAGCCTAAATTTTGGTGCAACTAAAAATTTGATATAGAGTGTCCACGATTTTTCCTTTAATTTTTCGGACACGTCGTCCGCAAAGAAGATGGTAACGTGAAGAAGTTGGTAGTAACTGGAAAGATGGAAGGTGAGAAAGGAAGAGACAGATCTCCAACTCGATGGGCTGGCAAGATCAATGACGCCCATGGCTAACACTTTGAAAAATCCATACTGCAATATGGCATCAATATGGATATAAAATACAAAATAGTCGTAGTAAAAGAGTACAAATGTAAAAAATATAAATACGCTGAAATTAAATACATCCTTGCACATACCTAGGAATTAATTACTTCATAAAATACTTAAAATCAATTAACATTTTTCGAGAGAATATTCATTATACATTTTATTCATCATCATCACTCTTGGCACTACAACCCTTTGTGGCTCTTGGCCTCTTCAATAATCTTCCACCACTCATCTTGGTCTAGTGATAGCTTTTTCCAGTTCCGAAGCTCTAAGGCAGAGATGTCTTTGAGGACATTGTCACTCCATCTTAATTTTGGCCTTCCTAAGCTCCTTCGCCCTGTTGGCCTTGAGTTCAGCAAGGACTTTGGTGCTTGATGCTCGGACATTCTCTCCATATGACCCAGCCATCGAAGTCTTCCCAGTTTTATAAATTTTGTGACGTTTGGCTCCTTAAATAGAGTATAGAGCTCATTGTTGTAACGTCTGCGCCAAAATCCATTTTCTAGAACCGGTCCGAAGATACGCCTCAAAATTTTCCTTTCTAAAACATCCAGTGCTCGCTCATTCCTTTTAATTAGTACCCAAGTCTCAGCTGCGTACGTGAGCACTGGCCTAATAAGCGTTTTGCATACTAATATCTCGGTGTTTCTGAACAGCAGTCTGGATTTTATCTGCTTTTGTCGGCGGAAAAAGCAGCGATTTGTGCTCACTATGCGCTTCTGGATCTCGTCTGTAGTATTATTGGTGCTTATCATCAGGTATCCTAGGTATGTAAATCTTGGTACCGTTTCAAAATTTAAACTTCCACATGAGAGTGTTGGGATTTGTTGGGGGCATCCTACGGCCGTGTATTTGGTCTTCTGCTGGTTTACTATGAGACCCATGTTTTTGGCAGAACTTTCAAGATTTATTTATAAAGCATCGGGAGTTTTCGCAGTTACGTCGATATCATCAGCGTAAGCTAATAGTTGCACATTTAATATTTAAATTTATATACACATTTAATAGTTGCACAATACGTTTTATTATATAAGGAATACTCTCATTTTTATTATATTTCTTGTATTATTTTATTCATTCAAGAAGTATGAATAAAATAATAAAGGTAATTGTAATTGTTCTCCTGTTCCCATAAATGTACCTTTTATAAAAAAAAAATGGTTATCAGCCTGGTGGTCACGGTCCTCAATCATGAGGTAACCAACTGTATAAAGAAATATAGATCTATGGTGATCCAGAGCCGCCGTGTCTATAGCCGCAAGCAACGAGCGATATACACCAATTCAGGGCTCGATGTGGCTATCCAGGTTCCGTTCGCCGATGGTTACATAAGTAATTCTTTTGTATTCATCGCTACATCTGCAAATAGTTTCCACAAATTTACGACCACTCGCTACGCACCACTCGCACATAATGTCACATGCCGATACGAGAAGATGCCTATGGATGGGTTGGCATTTTCTCCTAACTCCTACTCGCTAACCCACCAAAGATCCTTACGGGGAGAGTGAGATCAAGAATCCCAACTACCGTGTGGAATCACCTCAGGGGAGTAAAAGGAACAACGACATTGTTAAAGATGGCTAGGATACGTATTGCGTAAGCCACAGGTACTATCTAGATGTATCTTCTTAGCATCCTCGGAAAGCAGCAGCTGTATAAATATATACATATTTAAAAAAAAGTGCCCTGATCTCGTCGATTATTTGCGAATTGTTCGTCATTGTTCGCTTATGTCTGTTCCAAAAATGTATAAATATGTTCTTATAAACCTACTGGATTGATAATTCGATTTTTTTTTTAAATAATAAATGTTTTTAAATAATACATATTTTATGCAATGTATATTGTGCTTTAAACATTATTATGATTGAAACTATAAAGATTCCTTAATAAGTAAATAAATAAATAAAAATACACGAATATATAAGCAATGTTGTACTACTGCAGCATCCGTAATAAATACGAGGTTAAAGAAGTTGACAATACGGATATTGAAAACATTAAGAATTAAGCGCTTATATGGTAATAAAAATTACAAATGTAATAAAATCAAAATAAATATAATAATTTCGTCACCTGTCTGTCTGTCCGTCTGTCGGTCTATAAATTCGTAACTTACTGGAATTAAAGCTTTAGATAATTAGAGTGTAACATGCAAGCGCGCGGCTAATGTTGCTCGGTCACGCAAGGGTTTTCATTAATTATTAGTATTTCTCGTGATTTTTCATGGGTAGTGTTAGTATTAATATAACTATGGTTTTATTTGGTCTGCAGAAAGAAAATCGGGTAATTTTTTTTTTGAGATGTCAGTTACAATTATTTTTGGTCTTGCTTGCTTTGTACAATAGGGTGGGCCAAAATTTTTTTTTTGTCATTTCTTAAGGGGCACATCGATAAAAGGGTGCCAAATGGTCTCAAATTAACATATGTAAAATATCATTACATTCTGATAAGTTTATCTGCCTCCGGATTGATGACGATTTTTCTTTTTTTTTCTAGATATGTTCTCATTGGGATTCCAAATCAATGAACGTAACTTTCTTCAAGCATAGACAATGTATATCATGATTGCGAGTATGCGGGATTAGTGGGTTTAATGTGCGAGAGTCGAGGAACACCTAGGGCGTACGTGTATTTAGTCAGTGTCAGTATAGCTCTGGCCGCAATTACTTGAGGTTGTGTCGGGCTCGTTTTCCTTATTTCTAGTATGGTTCGTACACGTCAAAAGCAGATATGTCCGTTGTTTGGTGATTCAAGTGATATTAAAAGTAATATTTTACCAACCTATGAAGATGTTATAAAGTTATGAGTGGAATCGGCAAAAGATAAAACGTGATAATGAAACTAAAAATGAACCCACTTACTTAGGAAATAGAGAATATTGTCGTTGCAATAATCCGGGATCACCATCACATAAAACTGTCAAAAATAAAATCCTGATATTAATATTAAAACTAATATTTTGTTTGATTGAACGATAATTTTATTCATCTCCAATTGTCGCCATATTGACAACAGCATTTGTTCATGCAAATGTGCTTTGCACCCATCAATTGCTATAAATATTATTTGAATGCATCTGAACCGCCATTTATTATAATCGGAAACGGAACGGCACTCAAGTGAGTTTCGGAAAGTAATCGGCAGAGCGCGAAAACCAAAGGCGACATTAGGATGCAAATTATCAGTTGGGGGTGGCTCCAAGGGGTTGGAGTGAGGGATGTCGCACCCTGACCTCGCTTCCTCTTACAGGAGCGGAGATAAACCATTTCACAAACATTACTCTTTAGTTGGGGGAATCATTAAAATTTTATTTTTTATGTTATTAGTATTTTTAATATTTAAAGCATTAACTTTGTGGTTAGAAATTATAACGAGTGTAAATTATAAAGAGTGTCAGTTAAATAAGTATAAACTACTACCAGAATGTAGTAGTATATAATTCTGGTAGTGGTTTGTACTAATTTAACTATAGCTAGACCGCATTCAAAAGAATGTGCGCAAAGATATGTGTGTTGTTACGATGCAAAAAATGAACACAAAATAAGTTTTTCTAGTAAGTAAGTAACCTTTATTAAACTAAAAAATATATATCTATTTGGAATATCATATTGAGGTTTGTAATACGGGCTTGCCAAGCAACTTTCCCCCGCTTTCTTCTTACCGGACAAAGCTAGGGAATGAATGGTCTTTTGATTGTGGTTATTGTATTGATTGTGGCTATAACATTCTGTTTACTTTTTAAATGGATTAAAAAAAAATCGATAAAATTTCAAATTATCACAACACAAAATAGTAAACTAACTCAAAATTCAAATCAAAAATTATCACAAATAAAAATTACCACAATTCTGTTAACATTCATTTACATTGTAGGTAGGTCTTATTTGTTAATTAATTATTAATAATATTATAATTAATTTACGAATGAGACCTATAAGATCTATAGAATAATTAGTTTTAACTTTGAGCTAACAGTATTGTATAATTTTAAAATAAGCAAAGATGATATATCTAAATCTTACGTAGGTACAGAAATGGTAGTTTTTATAAATCATAGTGGTGTTAATATGTGTTAAAATTGATTTATTTCCACTATTTGAGAATATTTATAGCAACACTGTGGAATATAGGTTACTATGCATATATTATTATTAATCTGCAAATATTTATTTTGCTCGGGATGCAGCATCATAGAAGATGATAGGCACCCGGCAGTTGACAATCCCTGAGACAATAGCGACCCCCCAGTTGAGGGTAGGTGGCGCGGGGGGTAGGGGGTGCCGCGGGCCTGGAGGTAGTGGGCCGATTAAAGGAAGAGAAGTGCAGTGGAGAATGCGTTAATAATTTAACATATTTATATATTTTAATAAGCGCTTGAGCAATAAATCGAGAAAAAATAATTGTTTGTGCGGTATAATTTCTTTACATTATGTTTGAAAATATAAACTTTTCTTCTAACTAATTAACAACCAAACCATCATGCTATATATCCACAGGGGTAAGCAGAGATGATAACAAACTCTTCTGTTTTGGCACACCATTTTACCCACGTCAACTTTTATACATCTTCTCATTTATACTTTTCGGTTGTTTAAACTTTGACCAAGCCAGGTCTTTCGCAGACGCCCTATGTTTCTGTTGCCATCAACAATCTTTTCATATAGTTTCTTTAACACCCTGTTTAAAATAATTGTTCTTAATAAATCAATAATATTATGCGCCGATGAAGATAACTTGATATATTCCAAAGCGGTAACAAAATTGGTACTTATCATACAAGGTAAAAAAATCCTAAAGAAGTATTCGAAATGGTCACAAAAACTTGAAGTGTTACACAATACGATGTAACTATTTCACTCTCTTCATAATTAATCAAATAATAATGTAAACAAAAAGTTATGTTGTAAGGAACACTTATTTTTCAAATTTCAAGAGTTTTCGTGTACTCTACATACATATAAAGAAATCATTCGAGTATCTTTTAATAGTTAATTAATATTTTTTATATGTACCTACTTATAAGATTTTATTTTATTACAAATATTATTTTTTATTTTAATTTTTTTATTAATCACTACTATAGTTTTGCAAGTAGTAATCCTTCTCATCATCAGGTAAAATTAATAACTAAAATAAATACAGAATGTTGTCAAACTAAATTATATAACGTATTTTCATAATTTAAAAAAAAATGTATTTATCGCAGTTTTCGTGCACTTACATATTTTTGTAAAAAAAATAAAGTTACTTGCCGCCACTGCCCTAGAGTTCCCGTCTTTCTCGAAGGGCAAAAAAGCGGCAATAAAAATGAAACATATTCATATTTTGTTGTTTCCATTTTTCCAATTTGACTATTAGCTTTAATGGCATCGCCTAAGAGAGGAAATTTGCATAGAAAAATGTTTAGTCAGGTTTCGACCCCTAACAATCCTGCTGGTGTATTGAGAATTTTTTTCGCATTCAATGCTGTAGCTCGACCACTTAAATTTATATTTTATCATTTAAAAGAATTTAAAATTGAATTGAATTTTTCGAATTGAATTCAGCCAAAGCTAGGATTTTTTAATTTAAGGAAAATATCTATAACTAAATAACATTATTATACTTCATACAAATATAATTTTTTTTTCTATATTTTGTGGATAAATGAACGGTTAAGTGTTATACAATTCATAATGAATCAAATATTTATGTTATCAAATAATAACTTTTAATTGTCTTCTTTAAATAATAAGGAGAATTTTACGATAAAAATATAAAGAATAATATATTATAATATAAACTAGGTTAAATATAAAAAAAAAAGTTAAAGTTGCCTGAGTAAGTGATGAATATTATATCTAAAAATTATTTTTTCTCCTGTAGGTATTAATTATTATATTGAGTTAAAGATACATTTTAATTAAAACAAAAAAGATAAATCACTTAAGGCAGATTATATAGGCTTGGATTATGCGTAGTAAAATTTCGTTCAAACCATCGATTATTGCGTTTTTCTACAATCACACACACCGTTCGCGTAAAAATCGATAGTTTTTACGAAACATTACTTACCATATTCCAAGTTGATACAACTGGTTCATAGAAAGATAAACAGCAAAACGTTTATATCAATTAAATATACAGTTAACTTCGATTATAAAATATTTTTTGATGATAAAATTTTAAAACTGTGGTGTAAAATATATTTTTTCAATATTCCTGTAGATATTTTCTATTTATCTACTAAGTAATTCAACTTTATGTTTTAAAAACCAAAGAATTCAGTACTGACATCATAACTTTACTATAAAAATATGTTTTCGTTAAAAATTTAAATATTTTCTAGGCAGTTTTTTTTTAGTTAGCTTTAATTTCATAATTAATTTAATTCTTATTGTATACTACATACAAGTATGGAAATTATTCTAATATAGTTTTCATACAAGTATCTTTATTTAATATAGAATAAAAATATTTATTTTAAAACCAAAGAATTAATTTCTGATATTGCAACTTTACTATAAAAATATAAAAATGTATTTTCATTAAAAATTTAATTATTTTCTAGGCAGTTTTTTAAGGTTTATTTTAATTTCATAATTAATTTAATTCCTATCCACTGTGACATGCAAGTATGGAAATTATTCTAATTTAGTTTTCATACGTGTTTCTTTTATATTATTTCTATTTTTACGAAAAATATTTTGTTGATAACAAAATGAAGTAAACGAATTAACTGTGGAAATGAATATAAGGAAAACCTATAAAAATATTTATTATTAAGCAATCTTTATTTCAAATTAATTAAATTTGACAAATTATTCCTGAAATTCATGTCGGTAAAGTGACGCATCAAAATCGTGATAAATGCAAAATGGAGGAGAAAATCGTCTGAGGGCTGTTTGCCGAAATATAATGCGAGTTATTTTTTGATAAGTCCTTATTCCTTTCGCTTCGGCTCGATCCATTTTCCGCTTTATTTATCCAAGTGGGCTCCTCTCAGAGTGTATTACTTATGTAAATATTTAAATACGATCGAGTGCAGGCCATGAATATTTTAAGTTATCGTGAATTTTTTGCTCTGCTAAATAAAGAGTTGGTGTAGGGGAAGAAATTGAACAGGTTGGCGACGCCGCTAAATTGCTTTTTGATATTTGTGTAAGTATAAAAAATGATTAGTCAGAAGGCTGAGAACAGAAAAGGGAAACGACCATTCCTTGGTTAAAAATATAATTTTTAAATTATACCCTCTCCAATTTTTTCAAGATACTTTTTAAATATGTACCCGTAATTGCTCAATTGCAGATGTAATTCCTAACTAAAATAAGTTTTTCAGCATTTTTTGTATTTTTAAATAGAACGCATTTTATAGTAATTATATCATTTTCACGACGAATAAGATTTATCAATTAGAAATATTTACAAAAAAATTATTTGGTTTTCGCTTGGAACTAACCCACAACTTTTCCATACCAGAGAAAAATCAGTGATACCAACTTCGTCATAGTAATAATTTCCAATAATAAAAATTTAAGATATGTGGGGTATAAAAGCAAAGGTAGCAATATTAAATAAAAAATTAAATGCAGTATTAAATTTTTTTTGGTAAAAAATTTTTTAGTAAAAAATTAAATAATTACTAAATTGTTAATGGTACTGAATTCAAAATTTTATAGGTAAATTTAGAATGCATTGAATTAGAGATTTTATAGGAAATATAGCCCATAAATTTATAGAAAAAATGATTTTGGAAGAGATAGATACATAAAATCTAGAATTCAGTACATTTTAAATTAGTAATCCTCAGTGACTGCATTCAAAACATTTTGAATCATTTACTTTGATAAATGAATGAAAGTAAATGATACATTCATTTATCCATTTTTAAATAGTTATCAATTTAATATAAAAGAGTTATCAATTTAATATAAAATGTAATGATTCCAGAATAATTAAATCGAATTTTTTATAAATCTAGAAAATTTCGATCCACTACATTTTTTTCTGTATGTCTTTCTAGTTGAATAATCTTAACTGTTTTAATATTTATTTGTAAAAAAAAAACTTCAATACCTCTTTATGTTTATTATTTTTATGTGAAAAATAATTAATTCTAAAACTATACATGTGTCTATAAGATAATTTAATAAAACAAGATAGAAGATTTAAAATGCACATGAAAAATAAAAATTAACATACACATAATTATGTTTCATAAAACTTTTTTATATTTTTCTAATATGTGGGGTATAAAAGCAACGGCAGCAATACCCAAAAAAATTAATGCAGCCATCTAGGATTAATGATTTATAATTTTATAGAAAACATTGCCAATCATTTTATAGGAAACACGATGATGGACGGGATCGATACAAAAATTCTAGAATTCAGTATATTTTAAAAAAGTAAACCTCGGTGACTGCATTAAAATATTTTTTTATTTTTTTGGATATTGCTGCTTTTGCTGTACTATACCCCACATAGAATGTTGCTACATAGATCCACATCCACACAATTATTCAAAATATATTAAATAATTCATCATGCTCATTTGCAAAAACAAATTAACAGACAATTTAACAAAATTTGATTCTTCATCTCTTTAAAATTAATTGCAAGTGACAGGTATGAATTTCTGACAAGATTCGGTTTATGAATATGTATGATATTTTTGAATATTAATCGAAACCGATTTGCTTTAATTTATTGTGACGTGAAAATGAACAAACAAAATTAATTGATTGCATAATTCCAATTATAAATAAATTTGGTGGGTGACATAGTTTGGCGATAAAAGCTTAATCATTCGTTGGTCAGTTTATAAATGATAATCGGATTTGACTTGCTTGTTAGTCTAGTGGTAAGATACTCACCTGGTGAACCAGCATTTAAACCATGTCCGTGAAATAGGTGAATCTGATAATAATTAGATAAATTATATAAGTCTCATAGAGACGATACTATTTATATGGGAAATATTATGTAATGAAGTCTTTATAGGGTGTCCACAGATTTATGATCTGAAAGAGCTAGCTTAAGTAATCACTGGTCTATAAAAGGAGTTAAAAAATTGAAAAAAAAAATTCTGGCGTATTCTAGTATTAATGTTAAATAATTTGGAACAATATTATATAAACAAACATTAAAGATAACAATTCTTTATACTCTACACTAATATTAAAGAGAATTACCAGCGGCGACATCTATGTATACTACCTATGTTATGCGAATTACAAATTTTCAACCATAGATGTCTACAAGATAGTTGCTTCAAATATTTGAAATAAGTTAGATAAAGAACATATAAACAATCTTAAAAAATTATTATGTATGGATTTTCTTAGGGTAGAACGTTGCATTGTGTAAAGTGATCACTTAAGCCAGCTACTACGAGACTTAAGCACTGTGGATACTCTACAAAGACTTCCATGCACGTTTCCCTTATCCTTAACCTTAGCTTCATCTCTGTGAGACTTAATTAATGAATAAGCGTCTGTGGACAAAATCCAGTAATTGTGTTCTTAGAAAGTACACACAAAAATATTGTTGATCTGATATTCACTGAATACGTAAAAAAGAAAAATTGAAGTTGAATCGAATTATACATTTTATTAAATAAGCAATCACATTAATGAATAATAAATAAAAAATGTTTATTTATATATATATAGGATGTCTCGTAGCAAAATATTCGGGTGACATATAAGTTTAATTCTTTTTTAAATATTCCTGTCCTATCTTCTTTAAAACATTGGAGTGTCATGCAAGTAACATATATCAAATATTTAAAATTCATTCGCTTCGATACGAGTCAAATAAAATTATTAAAACCGCGCTGAAATTAGACCCTTTTTAGAATAAAAAAATATTTGCGTTGATGTCGCATATCTGTAGACATTTCACCTAAAGCATAAAGAACTCTAGGTATGAAACACCCTGTATATCACGATTTTCGTAAAGTACATACATAAAAAAAATATTTTTTGATTAAAATATGATGTTTTTCTTATAATAAACCATGTTGTTCTAATAATTCGGCTCTGCGCCTTTCATATATTAAGATATTTCGGCAAACCAGTTTGGCCGATAAATCAGGGTGAAATATATGCTTAGTTTTTCGGTGATAAATAATTTCCATCCAGTATTTGCCAAAACAGGGCGTGAACTGTGAACCAAGTAATGGGCAAGGATTGAGTTGTTTCATAATGGCTAAGGAGATTTATGTTACTCGCATGTGGTTTTCACTTAATTGGAAATTAACTTGATACCAAATTCTGCCCGAGTTGATAAAATGATTAAGTATTGTTTGGCTTTCTTTTAAGCCGTCCCTAGAAATAAATATTAATCATGTTATACCTAGCGAGGAAGATATATTTAGTGAAGAAACTGATAAATAATTCACGTAGGTGACAGAATAAGAATCAAAGTTACTAAAGAGTCGTTGATAATTATTGTGGGCATTGTTTCAATTCTTTTAGTTTTATATTTTCTTCAGGTATAAACTGAATGAAATAATAAATTGATATTGTGAAAACATGATCCAAGACCAAAACATTTACACTAATTTTTATGAATTATGAATTACGTATCATAGCCGACAATTGATATTAGTGACTTAAGTAATATTGTAAATGCAGAGGGAGGTCAAATAAATAGTGTAAACATTTTAATATTTGGACAACTTCGAAGTTGAATCGAATAACGGCAATGGTGTGCAATATGATGTTATCTCAGAAGTCGTTACTCGCATGAAAGCTACGTCATCATCCTCAAACAAAATGGAGGTTAATTAATTAATGGTCAAGGAATGCAAAACGATTTAAAGCAATGGAAAATATTATTGTTAGGAGATCGTAGGATCAGAAAGATTTGCATGTTATCGATATTTTAAAGCAAACTACACCACTTACACTTTACATTGCTAGATAATTGGGCCTCTTGGGTTGTTGAAGCGTTAAAAAAAAAAAAAAATGTGCATCACAGGAAACGCGAGAGATTCCAAAACTAGTGTGGTTCCATATACTATATATATTAGATATATATATATATATATATATTATATATATATATATATATATATATGTTAGTATTGATTTCTTTGGGGGTAACCCGCGTCAAAATCTGGTCCTCAGAAGGACCATTCGTCAACCGACGTTTCGCCTGAATCACAACAGGCATCTTCAAGGTGCTTGTTAATAAATTTCCGTTACGAGGGGCAGTGCGAACACGTCCATTCGTATCGGAAGCTTATTACCAAGTGAGATCTGGCTCATCTGGCTGGTCTGGCTCGTCTGGTAATCATTAAGGCCAATAATGACCACAGTACCCAAATTTAGACTTTGACTTACCAGACCTCACTTGGTAATAAGCTTCCGATACGAACGGACGTGTTCGCACTGCCCCTCGTAACGGAAATTTATTAACAAGCACCCTGAAGATGCCTGTTGTGATTCAGGCGAAACGTCGGTTGACGAATGGTCCTTCTGAGGACCAGATTTTGACGCGGGTTACCCCCAAAGAAATCAATACTAACATTTCTAACACCCATGAAAACCTTCATTATAACATATATATATAGGGTTATTTGTAAAACATTAATAACCTCGCAGGACTATATTCCTGCCTTGATTATGAGTCGAAAATGTTTAAGCTATCATGACCTAATATCAGCAGTTATGGAGATATGCGACATCAAAGTTTGCACTTTTTTTTCAATATTTCTGACTTATTTTTTGTAAAACGTTGACCAATCATTACAGTAATAAATATCAATTACGAAAAATTTATTCGTTTCAATACAAGTTAAATAAAATGATTAAAACCCTGAAAAATTCCAATTGGAATGTTTTCCAATTGGAATTCGAAGGTTTTTATTTTTTTATTTGGCTTGTAGTAAAGGGAATAAATTTTTCATACTCGATATAAGTTACTTTAATGATAGTCCAACGTTGTATAAAAAATAAGTCAGAAATATTGAAAAAAAAATGCATTCTCAAGCTGGTCTCTCTAACAGTTCAGAGATAAATATTCGATTTCTCTGACTTCGCCGTAGGGATGGATTCTTCGCGAAAACTTCTATTTAAACATATATATATATATGGCTTTCGCGGGTACAAGATATGTTAGTTCTAACTAGTTTGGAGGTAACCCGCGTCAAATTCTGGTCGTCAGGACCAGTCCTCTGCCAACCTTTCGAACAGATCTCACAACTCATCTTCAGAGCGCCTTGATTTAGATTTAGATTTTTTGCTTCTAAAACACACAAACGTGCTTTCAAAATCAAAATATATCGGATACTTATGCATCTACTAATAGTTTTATTACTACATGCTTATTGATCAGTATAAATAGAGATAACTTGAAATTAAATGCTCTGAAATAAATATCTAAACTATTTTAACGATATTAAGTACTGAATGACATTTACTATACATATAGCTCAGAATCAAAACGTTACCAGAACGTGGATGAAACAATGGGTTGCAAAATTCATTCGAGTATCTAGTAACAAAGTAGGTTTCGAATACGTGTGAGCCAAAATTGAACTAGAACAATAAAATAAAAAAACACACTTATCCCATCGATGGGAAGCGGCGGACCATTGATCGGATCCGTGAAGCATTCCGGTCTGGGGGTGCTGGAGTGGTTAGGATATCTCTCAATAACTTCAGTGGCACCGGAACAATGGTTTGTACCACTAGTGGCAGAAGAACAAAGCTGATCGCACCCGCCCCCCACCCGACGGATCCTTTTGTGTTAGCAAATCAAATACATCAGCTGATTTAAAGAGATACGAAAATATCCTGAATTCTGACATTATCTTTCTGCTATATTTTTTCAGATGAAATAAAAAGATATTTAAAATAAATATATATGAAGATATAGAAATGATACGTGGAAAAAATTAGTTATCATAAAAATATAATCTAGTTAGTACCTACTCGTAACATATAACTTTCTATTGCCCGTAGTTTGCTTAAAATATGACATTTAAAAAAATTGTTTTTCTTTACTCATTCTTATAGCTTACAGTTCTTAAAATATTTTAGCTATGTACAGCAATTTAAAACTAGCATGATAGTTCAATTTTTAAATGAATTTCGTTATTCACTTTTTTTCTAGCTACCAACCAATATTTCCATTCATCATCCAATTTATGGAATTTTTTACTCAAGTTATTCGTATAATTTCAAGCTATAAGATTAAGGGAAAGAAATGAATTTTTAAAGACGTCAAGGTGGTGTAACCCTTTAAACTGATTAAAATATAATGCTTTATATCAAAGTCGTCAAGGTTCATTACATAAGTTTGATAAATGAGACATTTGTTTTTTCTTGTCATTTGAAAACAGTGAATATCAAAAAAAATTTAGTAGAACCTTCTAGGTGGCGTTAGGAAAGGTATTTATGAATTGAAATATGTTGAAGAGAATTCTTCATACAAAATCCCCACATTACTCAGAAAAGTACGAAGAACAAATCTATATATACACGTGCATATATTGTATCCTGACGAAGGGACCGCTTTCGAAATCACGGGTGTTTGTTATTTAAAATCTTACGATATTCTTTACTCATTTATATCTTCTCCTTTTTATTCTTCTTTTGTTAGATCCTTGAGCTGGACGTGTTGTGATGAAGACGTCCAGCCCTTTCTCCATCTATGGTGGTCTCCCTGGTGGTCGGTGGTGACATCACGGCTCTGGGAAGTCTCGTCTGCTCCATTCTGCTCACAGAACAGGAAAACAAGCCTCATTTGTACCAATACACAAATTTGTTTCATAAAAATATATATTATTTAAATAATATTTATAAAATTGCATTAAAACCTGGAATTATCTACAGCTCTGAAAGCTAGACTGTAAAAAATTGCACAAGAAAAAGCTCTATAATAATGAAATGAAGATGCTCAGATGGTCTGGAGGTGTAACGAGGCTCGACAGAACGAGAAATGAACATATCAGGGGTAATATTTCAGGCGTATTCTAGTGTAACTGTAATAATTCGGAAGAATCTCATTACACATAGGTACAAAGGATATTGCTAAATATTCCAGTCATAAAAAATACATATCTCATTAGTGACATCTGTGGCCATTTAAGGGGAATGAAAAAGTATTGGATACCGGTCGCGCTAAGGATTATTACAACACATATACGGCACATTTTGTAAAATTTAAATATTTACAACTTCCAAAAATTTGAAAGACATGTTATTCTATCATGGGTGGAAATGTGAACGTTACATTGTGTAATGTGATCACTTAAGCTAGCCGTATGATAGGTCGTAAGCCCTATGAACTCCCAAAGACTTCTGTACCTACTTTCCCAGTAAAATATAATTTCGTCTCTGTGAGACATCTATAATATATATATCAGGGATAGTTTTAGATGGTACCAGTTACTGAAAAGGTAAAGGAATCTAGACTGAAATGGATTGGTATGATGGATGAGGTATGAAGGTCATGTAGTGCATACTGCACTCAAAATACAAGAGACAAAAAGAGGTAGAGGTCGACAAATCGCCACATTGCTGAGTAGTGTGGAGAAGGGCCTGATGACGAGATGGCCCATAACACGGATTCGTGGATAAGAAAAGTAAGGAGGGCCGACCCCAGATGAAATAGGAAGCAGGTGACGAGGAAGAAGAAGACAACATATGCATAATGTAAATCAATATTTTTTTAAATGTTGCACTTGATAAGATATCCACGATAGGCAAATTAACAAGGAGAACTTCTTATTCTTGTAAACTTATTTATTTATCAATGATTTATTCTGAAAATTTGACGTGTGAGAATCATCATCATCAACATCACGTGGTAAAGATCGTTTCATTTCTATGTATTTGTGATTCATTTTAGAATGTTGGTAAATACTCGATTATGTGCAGTTCTTTTTATTTCTAGAATCTCGTGACAATTCTTTACATCAAAATTCTAGAAAAATTGGTATGATATAATGAAAAGATTATTAAAGTTATGAAATCTATTTGACGTTGATAGAAAAAAATGGTTTCGAGCGCCGATATGCACCAGCGGCATAAAAATACCCGTCACTACTCATGGAAATTTCTCTGGAATCTGCGAAATCTACATTTTATGGGAAATAAGTTTTTGAAAACCGTTGCCACTACAGTTTCCCTTTTATATACGTGTAAAAATAAATATTTAACTTTTAAATATGGATATTGCCGTATTTGTAAATAGTGAATATTGCTGCTTGTGCTATTTATTTACATAATTGGATATTGCTGTCTTTGCGTGTTTTAGTCTAAAATCGACTTCAACTTTCATTTTGGTATAAAGCGGCCATTTTGTTACTTGATTGGTTGAAGCTTGAAATGGATATATTGAAATGGATATTTGAAATTGGATTTTTACACTACGGTAGACTTTTTTACAAATATGTTGCTGTCTTTGCTTTTGATACTGATTTGATTTGATTTGATGATTTGAATTTTTGATGATTTGATGATTTGATGAATGATGAACGATTTGAAAGAATAGAGCTAAATTCCTTATAAAAGGAATCATTCTTATTGGTAGGTAATCCTCGGTGACTGCATTTAAAACATTTTTTTTGATATTTCTGTTTGTAAAGATGACGATAATATTATGATGAAAGCTTTCGTTTGTAGATCCACATAATTTTTTTTTTCAAATTTGAACCGTTTCTTTTATTAACCATACTGAAATTCAGTATCCTCGGGGTCTGATCACGCACACCTCCTCGTGGAAGGCGGGCTCTCTTCTCACCCCTGCGTCCCCTTCACAGCATCCCCCGCCCGACACCGCCCCCGACAGTCTTGAAGAGGTATCAAAAAGTCTGAAAAGTCACGATTATCTGCCGAGATATCTATCGCTTTGTATTATTTTACATCGGCGGCTTCATTCACGGTACAGGGGTGGATTTGGAACAAATGTCTTTTACAAGATATTTGCGCTTATCTATTGCATATTATTCAAAACATACAATACAACATTCATCACTTTTATACTATGTAAATTAAAATTTATATTTAAAAAAAAAAAGCTTCATTGTAGCCTCATTATAATGACCAATAATAGAATGTGGGATAAAATAAGGGATCTGAGTGTCATGCTAGACTCCAAGTTCACTTTTAGAAACCTCGTTGATAATATTTTAACTAAGCTAAAAAAAATCACGCTATGTCAAGATGTTTGAAATGGTCACAACAATATCGAATAATCGAAAACGGCCTTCAATGTCCTACGGCTTTCGGGAAGCATCTGAAACATTCTACAAGAATCTAGAAGCCACGAGAATCGTCTTCTTAACACTGGGATCGCATAGAAGGTTCGATATCAGCATTGCGAGATATAAATAAGAAGTGCGCGGGAGTAGAGTAGTTGTTGTTTTAAAGCGCTTGACAACAGAATACGAATAAAGGCAGCCGCGGCGACCAGGGTGGTCAACCCAGCGATAATTTGACAGCGAATAATCTGGAAAGTTCTTACTTAGCGAAATAAGCCAAAACGAATAATACCTACGTAAATTGGATGGAATGTTCTAGTGAATAGTGAATAAAGTGTTAAAGCGATTATAAAGTATAATTAACGTGATAAATCATAAATCAGTATAATTTAAATAATAGCGTTAAGTTAAATAGTGTTAAGTGTTGTTTAAAAAATAAATTTAGCTTATCCTGTTTTTTTTATTATGGCATTGCCAACATTATTTTAAATGTTATAATTGAATTATTTTTTTACTTAGTCCCGTAAAGTATCTACCTACCATAGAATGACAATTATTTGAAAATTCAATATTGTTTAGTGATAGCCATATTGCGGCTTGTAATAATGTTTATTTTTATTCACATTTACGAAAATATATTTAAATTAATAACAATTTATTTTAAAGACTGATATGATATAATATGCATTTACAATTAAAATTCTCATAGATATTTTGTGAGAAAGTATTAAAAAAAAATTTCATACTTTTTCCAGAATTGATTTACTTATTAAACTTTCAAATAAATTTTTAACAGTACCGACTATGTACCGACCACAGATTATAAAATTGTATAGAAATAAACTAAACCCACTCTATAGGTGAGAAGATTGGAACAAATAGGAAGTATGTCACCCTTTGCGTATACTTAGGACAAATTAATAATGCAGTTCAAGTTTTTATTCTTACGTAATAAAATCCTTAGTAAACAAAACGTATTTTTTACAATACACTTTTTTTTAATTTGTTTTAAATTTCATTCCAAACCCAGTCTCTTTAATATTGCTGAGTTTGCTTTTATACTCCTCATATTATGTTCTGCCATCCATCCTGCCGTGATGTCCATAATTGACTTTTTATTCTGACATGACCTGTCAGGCTAACTCTGAGAAAAAATTAAATCAAGTTTTTAAATCAATAATACTTACTACAAGTATACTTCTTTCCCGATATATTCGGATATTTATTTGTATTCTGTTCACCAGGATATACAAAAGAAGGTTAAAATTAATTTTAAGCTATATACAGCCCAGTATCCCATAACATTATATTTGCAACATCTGAATCCTGTGAAAAGAGCTGTTTATAAGAAAGAAAATTGATCAAATAGTATAAGTTTAAAACTTTTGTGCCTAAGCAGTCTTTTCCGAGCAGACGGCGGTGCCTTCCTCAAAAAAACTTATCTCTCCAGTCTGCCAATACCATCCTCTCGCGGAGGAGGGTAGGTGATGTGGAGGACTAGGGGGTTAATATTTCAGAAAAACGGGAGGGGGTGGACGCCCAGCATTTGCATGCCCGGCTATTTCCTGCGGGGGTAAAAAGGCAACCAAGTTTTTGACGTGTCACCATTGTTCTTAATCGATTCTGACATTTTGTTGTTATTTTATGGCTTGATATTTTTCTAAAATACGAAAGTATGCGATTCAGATTTTTTTTATTTTAAAAAGTAGCTTAAAAAGACTTAACAATTAGCAAAAAAATTTAATAATTATTTATGTATATTTGAATTTGATTCTATACAAAATATGGCATGTAGGTTATAATAAAATTATTCGAATTTTGGGCTGAGTTTTATTTTTTTTAAATAAATTTATTGGCTTGTCAAGCTATGTATTATAAAGTATTGTTTTTTATGTAATTTAAATCCAGTATTCTGTTCAAAAAATCTATTTTAAATTTTGATAGATAATGAATAATTGATAGAATAATGCTGGAACATGAAGTATATACCTGAAGGTTAGTAAGACGTCTTCTGAGAGACTACATCAGAAAGAATATATATTACATAAAATAAATATTTTTTTAAACTACGCATATATTTAAATGCACCAAAAAGAAAAGAATAAATTTTTGGCCAAAAAATTTTTCCTCATACACAATATAAGAGATAGACGCTTACGATATTGATATAGATTACAGAATTCTGTTGTTGATGCAGGAAATGCGCCCGCGCTTTTATTTGGAGAATGAGGCAAAAAAAATTTGACCGGAAATTTATTTTTTACTTTTTAGTAGGTTGGTAGGTACATTTAAATATAAGCGTGGTTTTAAAAAAAAAGTTTCAAGTGACATAATTTTCTACTTTTTAGTCAAAATATTACCCATCGTACAAAATCTCTTCAGTAGGAAACTAGGGTCGTCTTTTGGTGAGCTCATTAACTTTTTTCCCATATAAAAATTTGATTAATTAATTATGATGGATTTATTGATTAATCAGCGAAACTGATTTTTTTTTTAAATAGAGATGCGAACACGGAATACGTGTCACATCAATATTCTTACTATTTTCAAACTAAGCTAAACGCTTGTGCTATGAAAATAGGACTAACTTGCTGGTCTGGAGTGAGATTCGAATCCGCGACCTTGGGACCAAGAGGCGAGAGTCCTAACCACAAGACCAACAAGCTACTGATTGATTCATATATTGTCATCAAGAATACGTGCAAAATTTCAGCTCGATTGGACATTAAAAACGGGGTGAAATATCGATTATGAGATTCCATCCAGACAAAAAGTAAAGCTAACAAAGTGATGATATGACTGATTGATTATGCTATTTCTTTTGATTAATCGGCATATTTTTCTGTTTTGATACATGCACATGGGTGAATCTTTGCATTAACGTCTAAAATATTGGCGAAAACGAGTAGTATGCATCAGTTAACCACTCTGATCTGCGTTTGATTTATATAATAAGATAAATAAATTTTATTTACGTTTTATGTTAAGTTATTTTTTACTTTTATAATTTCGAGAGAGTCAATCCTTGTTATCATCAGGTGTAATTTATAACTATGTAATTAATAATCTACGTGTGTTGTATTAGGTTTATTTTAGTATAAATTAAAACAATCACGTTGTACCACAGAGTAACTGCCATTAAAATAAACAAACCATCCCTAATTTAAGAAAACTCGCTTTGATTCTAATCGATTATTCACAATTTGACAAAAAATCGCCGGTAAACTAGATATTGAATCTCTCGCATATTTTTAAAATTTATTTATTAATTATTTATTTGATATTTTCACATAAAGTGGTGTTACAAAACGTTTACATAAAAGATAATAAAACCTTTAAATTAATGAACTTATTTTTCTACTATCTTTATGAGAGTCAGAGACTCGTGTATAATAGAGAAATATAGGTATGAATTCATGATAAAAGTAACAAAATTATATACATTTGCAGGTATAATGTATAAATATGCATAAATCTAAGTAATACAAAATAAAATTGAATATAATACATTGATTCAATACAAAGTAATAAATATTTAAGAAGAAGTATCAATAGCTTTAAATTTTTTATTTATTAATCGATAATATTGGGATTGAAGTTGCAGATTTGGTATGAAGTGACATTCTCAAACGGTCACATGATCATTTTTTGTGTCTAGTAGGTATATTTGCATGCTTTTTCGTTTCAATTATAAATTTATTTTGATATGTTATTTTTTGATTGTTAGGGTAAAATTATATATATCCCAACTTTCAATCACCGTAACGAACGAATTCCAATTATTAAATAAAATGAAATAATTAGTTAGCATATTTCTAATTAGGAATTTTAGATGGAAATATGTATTATAGAGTATACATTTTTTTCCAGTAGCTATGCTAATAAACTCTTCTTTTCTTTCTTCTTTCTTCTTCTTTTTTTTATTCTTTTTTTTCTTTTCTTCTACTTTTCTTTATTCTTATTTTTCTTTTTCTTTTTTTTCTTATTCTTATTTTTTTTTCTCTATGAAGAGAATTCATTGGATAAAATATATGAGTATGTAAAAAAAAGATCCTATTAAAGCAATTTCTATTTGAGAATACTGGGTCTCAATGCTGGAAGTACCTATGTCAAAAGAGTGAACTGTTCAAGAGAGAGGATTATTTGTTTCCCGTAAACAATAGGGGTAAATTACTTTCAATATACACATTATGATCATCTGGTTACAGAAAATATTTTAAAGAAGGTCATTTAAGAGTAATTTCTAACCTAACTTGTTTTGACCAAAATCTGACATGGGCACTTCTAGCATTAAACTCCAGAATATATGTATTGTATGTAAATATTTAAAAAATTATAAATAGATAGAACAGAGAGATTTCTTCGTATTTTCTACGTTAAACACAGTAAAGTTTTTACAAAAATTCTTAAAAACAAGGACAAAGACAATTAAATATACATTTACATTTGGTATACTGAAAAAAGTACCATAAGAAATATTTTTGTAGAATAAAACGTTAATTTATAAATTTTCCAGTCTGATGGGTTTTTGCTTTCCCATTTTCTCCCACCTGTAATAAGTCTAATGCCATTCGCAACATTGTAAAACTTAATGGCGCTCGTCTTCCGGGCGAGGACTTATTTTCCAATGACAAGTTGTTACAGTTATTGGTGATAATAAAAGCCGCGGGGAGACTCCTGCAAGAAGCAATCAGCCGAGCGATAAGCGGAGAAGATGATCTCATTTTTTTTCTGCAAATGCTATTGCCTAATTTTATTATTTTTTATTAGTTTATTCACATTTAATATTAATTTATAGCTGAAAGCAAGGTGTTACTAATGCAATATAATAAAACATCTAGTAGATTGTAATCAGGTTGATATATTAAGGTTTTGAAATGTAGGTAATTTTTATTCATAGTTGCCACTTCGGTACATTTAAATGTATTTAAAAATAATATTATATATGAATAATTAATTATATATTGTCACATGTCGTGACCGCGGGAGATTAATGAAAACATTGGAAATTAAATAACGATTATTAAATAAGTAATGATAAATTATAAATAAAATTTACAAAGAATTAATTCTTGAATTCACACTATTTCGAAATTGATCACTCGACTGCGAACTCTTTATTATGGCTGGATAGCATTTTATTAATCATTTTCTAGAACATTCCATCCAATTCTTGCACGTAGAAGTCTCACTTATTTAAATCGCCAGCTAGGTACTCCGTTCGATTATTTCGCTTAATGTCTATTGCTAATCTCACGACTGGCCACCCCGGCCCTCGTTCCGCAGCTTATTTCGCACCGATAGAAATGTCAAAACAAACTAACTGTGCAGCGCGGTAATCCTTGTTTTTCGGATTCTCGAGAACAATCTTTTATTTTCTTATGTTTATTATAATGTTTCAGACGTTTGTGGACGTTTTTTACGTACGTATTTTACTACGTTACAATACAATAATTATTATTAAATAATAATTTTATATTGAAAATCTCGTAAGCAGATTAAATATCTATTATAATATAGAATTAACACCATTATGAAATTTGTTTACAATTAATTATTGTTATTACTTATTTTTTATTGGTATTAAGATTTATTCATATAATAGGTACTTTTTATGTATAATAAATATTCTTGCACATATACTGTACCTACTGGAGCACTAACACAATAAATTATCAAATTAATGTAGGGCTTACTACCAAGACCCTCAGCAACAATGAAACATGAATATATAATTTTGAAAACATTATAAAAAGTTGTTACCTACGAATGTGAAATAAATAAATCTATCTATCTATCTCTATCTACTTCGTTAGTAAAATTCAGTCAACGGCAATTTGAAAATATTTGAGATGTAAAATATGGAAATGCAGAGATGAGATGATGATGTATGGCATTACGGTTAGAGCAAGTAATATTTGGTAAATAGAATGAGATGGATAATGGTTGCCCCCATAGTTGGCTTATCTTATCCGTGTTCGTGTGAGCCACGAAATGTATTGTATGAGACCATTGTAACGTGTGAGATGGCAGGGATGGCGTGGATACGATTTGAAATATGTTACAATAAAGACCAACTTAATTTTTACAGATGTTTAATGTTTTATATTGTAACGGGTAGTAATCTGAAAGAATTACGCGTAAACGACGATTTTATGGCTCTTTACATCTTTTAAACTAAAATTGGAAGTCACTAGGAGGTATATTGAAAGCATAAGACAAACACGGATGAGGTATACTATACAAAATATACAAGGAGCATCGCGCTGCGAAATTTAGTTTATTTTGACGTTTCTATCGATGCGATATTAGAGACAAACCGTAGCGATCGGGGTTACCAGGACGAATGTGATACCAGTGACGCGCAGATTAATTGAAGCCAAATGTCGGAAGAGTTCTAACCGACAAGTGAGCGATTAAAATAATTACAACTACTTCCGTTCAAGAGATACAAGGCGTTGATCTTGGAACATACTCACTCTTTATATAATTTGTCAATCTACAACTCATTTTTCAAAGTGTGTCTATTGATATGCAATACTCTTTGGGAAGTTTGTTCAGAACATCTTTATTATGCTTGCGCTTAAAATGCAGCGAGTAATGCAATATTTTGCAATTGCCAGCTTCAAAAATTAACAAAATCGTTTAATTTTCTTAAAAAACAAGGTAAACAGATTACTTTCAAAATACATTTAGATAATATTTTAGGTGAAAAATATTACATATAGTGTTTAACATTAAATGCACTTTAAGGCGAAATATTTTCTTAAGTTGATTTTACTTTTTCTGTAGGCATGTATATTTTTGACGTTTGATTTCTAGATTATAATAAACATATACACGGCGTCGAATCATTTATCTTATGATCAAGTAACGTGTTATTTTCCATTGACAGCTTCAAAAAATAACCAAAATAGTTAGTCTAATAGCCACACAGTAGCCACTATCGGCCGCACAGCGGTCACTACGATAGCTAATTGCAGACACCAATGGCCGCGTAGCGGGCACTAATAGTCGCGCTGCGGCCACTTTTACGGTTAACGGTTAACTAGCTTAACAGCTAGTTATTTATAATTTATTCTATCATAAGGGCATTATTTATTATTAAAAAATTATCTATAATTTCTATATTATGAAAACATAATTATTAGTTTTTATCATAAAAAATTAAAATCATGTCATCTTAAAAATCTATATTAAGCATTTATAGTTTTTTACTCTAATGACTTGGACTATCTGTCAAAACGAGCTGTTGACGGTCTGTTTATAAAAAAAATTAAAATGAAAAAAAAACGTGTTACATTTTTCAGACATGTGTATCATACCACCCATCCGTGGAATATGTTTTTACCTACACATTTCTTTCCCTTACTTCTACATCCTACTCCTACATCCTATAAAGGTAGGTAAAAACGTAGCGTAGTACCGTAGTGATGTTCGTATATAATCTTATTGCATATTTAAGGGTGAATCAATATGCGGCCCTCGTAGCCCAGTGGGCAAGACACTGACTTCTCACACCGAGGGTTCCGGGGTTCGATTCCCGGAGAGGTCACAATTAATCTATGTAATTTACTAAGGCCTGGGTGTTTTGTGGTGTGTTTCTATTTCTAGCCTCTTGGTCTGTTGAAACGTAAAATTAAAAATAAAATAAAGTATTTTAAGATTTTTTTTAAATTTCGAAATTTTCTAATTTTCTGTTACAATATTTCAAACAGCGTTAGACAATTTCAGAACATTCTGGTTTTAACGTAGGAAATAAACACATTGAATGTGTTAAATATATTCTGTGTTTAGTAATGGCATGAGGTTTATTTTTATTACGTGAATGTGAAAAAAACGACATAAAAATTTAATAAGAAAAGATAAAAGGAAAACAAAGTGAGAAATATTATATACCTACAAAGCGTAGGTATTTTAATATATATGAAATGTTGTATTTTTAGTGGTTTGCACAAGAATACGAGTCGTACGCCTTACTAAGGCTGTATGGCCCGCCCCAAATGCCGCCTGGAATATAGGCAGTCGTAGGAACACAGATGTTATGCGAGAAGCGTGTCACGGTAGCCGTTTTAGTTGTATCTATAAATTTCACTCTCAGAAAGTAGCTATCCAAGAAAAAATCTGTTTGCACATGGTCGTAAAACATATTTCATTGTAAGATGTAATATGATTCAATATTAAGAGTTATCTCTAAAGTTCAGTGTGGAAAGTTTTACGGATGTCAAATAATTATTATTAATTAGGTGTCCGGAAAATTGCGCGCAAGACAATGCGTCATTTTTATTTTAAAAAGCAGGAAATAAAATAGTGAGTAGTAGTTTGTGAATTAAACGGACATACAAAAACTATAATTTCATGTCTTTAAAATTCAAATCAATGAGGTGCTTATTGACAAGGAAAAAATAACCATTCTCTAGATGAAATTCGACGTTTCTCAATTAAGATTTTTCTTAATGTGTTGTATTGTTGAAGATAAACTTTTTCATGGAAATTATTGGAAATATTGGAAAGATTATCTAAGGTTTAAAAAAATTTTTTTTTCATTATCTTTAATTTTTAATTTTGTTCTGCGCGTTATTGTCAGCGCTTAAATGTCTACGCGCTGTTTTCGGGGTTATTCTGTGCACTCAATCAAATCAACGAACAGGAAATGTAATATGAATTAAAAAAACAGGATCTGACGCAATTCAAAGAATTGCAAAATAGGACAACTCTTACAATGAACTGGGGGGTAAAAGTATAATATCCATTTTTTCAATTGAGTAATGGCGGTTTTGTTTCTATACCACTTTTGGAATAAATTAGAAACCGGTAAAAAATGTGAATATATTCGCGAATCTTCCAGGAGGCCAGCATCGTATACAAATAAACGGGGCGTGCGCGATAAGTCACTTAATTTTTAACAGCTAGTGAAATCCAACGAAATAGCAACAACTAAGTGACACCGCGAATCCGAGCAAACATAGACAATCAGCACATTAAGCGTACCTACTCGCATTCGGAATATTTCAGTGCTGTAGAAACGGCGTAAATAAAGTGTTAAATAAACAAGTGGAATATTCCCGAGTGGTAATTAATGCGAACTACGCAATAGTGTTCTAGTTAAAGTTAAAGTAGAAAAGTATAAAGAATTTAAATGCGTGTATGCGTACGTGAGTACGTGCGTGCATGCGTGCGTGCATGCGTGTTGTTGTGTTTTTTTTTATTATGTGTTGTGTGAATATTTATGAGATTGATCGTTACTCTTCAATATCATTAAATCGCTATGTAATATTGATTGATATAATATACACCTTGAATGCTTATCTGAGTATCTACTTTCTCAGTCCAAATAAATTGTTTTACAATTTATTCGAACTGAGAAATGTAGATTATTTGTTCTGAAAAGTATTTGATGATACAGTCGAGATGAGCGCGTGCGATACGGACATCAGAGTTGCATCATTCATCACCGTTGGGGGTGCCGATATCATGATCGATGTCTCTTAGCTAGCCACACCTACAAAGCCGAGGTTTCCTTAAACTTGAACAAAATGTATGAAATGCAGCATCTCATATTTTACTAGGAATGATCACGTAAATTTAACAAAAACTTTCAACAACTTTTGGAATATCAATGTAAATAACTAATTAGATTAATAAAATTGCGGAGCAGTCTAGTCTTAAATATACATTGTGTAGTGTTATGCGTTATTTAATTATATAATATCTTGTTGCTTGAAATCTGTTCGTGAATGGCATCAATTTGTTGTTTTCTGATATGTAAAGAGGTCGGAACGGTACTTACTAACTAAATCTTAGCCAGCATTTGATAAAAACATAATTGTCAATATAATTATCTGCATATACATAAGTTCGTGATGATATTATAAATGTTTCATTAAAATTTTTAACACAACTTCTTTTATATCTGAAAATATTAATTAAATATATAAATATTAATTATAATATTTATTTATTATACAAAAAAAAAACAAAAAATATTTTTTAGATGATATGAAATATTAAAATATTATATCTCTAAATAATAATCAATGATTTATTAAAAGTCTAATAATAATAATGTACCTTCTTATTTTTATTATATTACTAGCTACTACCCGGCGTCGCACGGGTTGAATATTAAGATGAAAATAAATTTGTGGGGGAGAAACAAAGGTTCCATTGTTTTTAAAGACTCTAATTAAAACAATGTTTCCAGTTAATCAAGGCTGAGAGGAATAGGAGGTCTAGGGAAGAAATGTGTCCTATTTTTTCTATCGAGAATATGTATGAAAATTTCGGTCCAATCGGTGAAACTGTATAGATTTGTACAGAAAATATATCTGCGGGAGAGGATGGATTAGAGGGGAAAGGAGAAATGTTGCCTATATTAATTACCTGACTGGTCCTAAGGAATAAATTTCAAATTTTTGAGTCCGATCAGTCAAACGGTACAGATTTGCTTTGAAAATATATCAGGGGAGAGGTAGGGGTGAAAGGGAAGGACGGAAATGTCACCTATATTATCCGCCGGGTCCTAAAGAATAACCTTCCAAATTTTGAGTCCGATTGATTTTACGGTAGAGATTTGCATTGAACATATATCAAGGGGAGGGGAATGGGTAAAAGGGGAGGGGAAAATGTGACCTTTTGAAGCCGATCGGTCAAACGGTACAGATTTGCATTTAAAATATATCAGGAGAGGGGAAGGGATAAAGGGGGGGGAATGTCGCAAATTAAAAATTAGCAAAGTCAAAATGAAACAAGTCTTCACAGAATAAGTAAAGATCAATATGATTTTTGTACAATACAAAATATAATACACCTATATCCCTCCGTTTTAAAAAATTTCTAATAACTTTTTGATAAGAAAATAATTCAGCTACGATCTCAAAAAAAAAAAATACTTAAAATTATAATTGATTCTAATTAATTTCTAACTAACTAACTAACCATCACGCCGTTTCCCCGTAGGGGTAGGCAGAGAGGATTGAACGCCACACTCTTCTATCGTGGCACACCACTTTTGCTCGGCCACATTCATACATCTTCTCATACACGTTCTACGGTTGTTGCGGCTTTTAACAGGGCCGTCCTCAAATACTTGTAGTATCTGACCGTGCCAGGTCTTTCGCAGACGCCCTCTATTCCTGATGCCTTTAACACTCGCCTCATATATTTTCTTAACCATCCTTTCCTCGTTCATACGTTCCACATGACCAAACCATCTCAATACTCCTTTCTTTATTTTATCTACCACATTATAGCTAGCATTGCGTTCACTTCTAATTGTTCATTCCTCACTCTATCGACCAAAGATTTTCCACACAAGCGTCTTAGTAATCGCATTTCCACCGTATTCAGTCTACTTTTATTCCTCTTTTGCCAATTCCAGGCTTCACTTCCATACATAAGGGTTGGCTCTAGAACGCCATTACGTACCGCTAGTCTTTCTTCCTTTGGCAGATTTTTTTTGGCCATAATTGCATTTAGTGCACCATTAACTTTGTTTCCCGCAGTTACTCTCCTTTCGATATCATTCTCAGCCTTGCCGTCTCTACTAAACATACTTCCCAAATACACAAACTCGTTCACTTGTTCTAAGCATTCGTTGTTTATAATTACATCACACTTAGTCACTCTTTCGTCTCTCTCGAATACCATCACTTTCGATTTGCTGAC
Organism: Agrypnia vestita; assembly: GCA_016648135.1. Taxonomy (NCBI): domain Eukaryota; kingdom Metazoa; phylum Arthropoda; class Insecta; order Trichoptera; family Phryganeidae; genus Agrypnia; species Agrypnia vestita. The sequence goes on from JADDOH010004704.1 coordinate 165,625, forward strand.
ATTCATTAGAAGTTCACTCTGTATGCATACATCGAACATCCTGGATACCAGGCACTGCAGATCAGCTTCACTGTTAGCCACTAATACTGCATCGTCTGCGTATAGCAGATATGATTATTAATTAAAATTAAAGTAAATGATGATGAGTCCGTCCATTTTCGCTCCAACTTCTAGTTCCTTCAGTTCTACATACAATTATCCATATGCAGGTTGAAAAGCCATGGTGACATTACGCAACCTTTCTAAAAATGTGTTCAAATAGGAAACAAGCCTATTAATTTTATTATTAAATTAATTAATTTCGGAAAAACCGACATATACCTAATCTTACCGAGTTTGAAATAAGTTTTCATAATATAATATATCTCATGAAACCATTGTGACGGCAATAATAAATTTAGCACATTCATATTTCTAAACATAAGTCTGGTGTGAGTGGCGACAGGCAGGGGGTGGGGCCGTGGGACGGGAGGCCGAAGGGTTGCTCAGCAGAATGACAACACGTTTTCCATTCACAGCTCACAGAGTTGAGAATGTTGAAATCTGTGCGATTCCATTGGTTGGAGCTTGGGCCGGGCTATTTTTTAGATTTTCACCCTCCTCCTCCCTTAAATTATTCGAAATGCATCTTCGGCTCGTGAAAATCACAAAACATATTTTAAATTTACACGCGTAATTTTATCTGTTTATTTAATTTTTGTCATACATGTGCACGAAGAAATTTGACTGATAATGTTATTCAAGACAATCTTTCATATAAAGCGGAAAGTCTTTTTGTGCAAAGCAGCATAAACTATATTTTCATTTCTCTATCCTTTTAGCACTTTCAGGGAGACAAGGAAAAAAATAATTTCTATTTTCTTGATGTAATTTGACATTTTTAAACAAATATTTTTATTTAATGTTTTCAATTCTTGAAGTTAAACTTTTTCATGAATCGTTTCGCAAAATTACGGCAATTTTTAATGGATAATAGGTAAGGTTAGGTTTTTTAATTTTGCAGTTTTGCTCGGTGCTCTATTGTCGGGGTTGTGTATATGCGTGATTGCCGGCTCGCAGTTGTCTTGCGCGCAATTGTCAGGGTGCCAATAAATATTATTTAAGTACACGGGTAATACTGATTTTGGAAAAACTACTTGAATATTTTTCAACTATCACATTTTTTTCCAACCTCTCTTGTGCCTTTTATTTTACTTTGCATTATAAGCTGTAGAAGCTAATACTTATTTTTCTGCTTATTTTCATCTTTGCAAAACTGGGGTAAAGACAATTTACAAGAATTTAATATTGAAAAATGTCAGGTTATTCGCTTTTATAGATTTTAAAACTCCAATATTATATTATCATAGTCTTAATAATGTGAACTACAAGGTGTTAAAACTATAAGAGATTTATCAATTTTTTAATCAAAAGTTATCCTCATCTCACATGCAAGATTGCATATTGAGAACAGTAAAATAATTTAATTCACTTCCTGCCATAAATACTCTGTGTACCTACATCATTGGTTTGTAATCGGAATACAATTCGATAATATGGTTGGCATACTATTGGAGTAATAAATAAAGGGTTCAACATTGATATTTAATATTCATTAATTTCAAGCTATACATATACCTATGTATATCTGTTGTACAATAGATCTGAACTATGATACTTTAATTAAAATATTTCTTTCTGAACAAATTTATCTATTTTTATATTTTGGTAAGATATTAATGTATCATTTTCCTGCTAGGTCTACCTAAAACAAAAATTTTCATTGCCAAACATAACTTTTTATCGTCAACCTGGAAATATAATTATATTTTAAACTCACCGATAATTAGATTACATAGATACACAGGCATATTAATAAATATGCTTATCTGTAAATCTGTCAGATGTATTTTAAGATGACTTACATCATTACTAATGTTCTTTGATTAAAAACTTCTTCCTAAGATTTAACTTGCATTTCGATTTACATTTTAACTTGAATTTCATTTGTTCGGAGGAATTTTTTGTGCTTACATTTTTATTTTCCTTTTTCCTACATTTAGTTTTTCGATGTTCTGCCATGTATTTTTTTAAATAGAGATACCAACACGGAATACGTGTAGCATGAATGTTTTTACTATTCTCAAACTAAGCCAAAAGCCTGTGTTATGAAAATAGGACTGACTTGCTGGTGTCCTGGAATAGGCCTCAAACCACTGACCACCAGACGTGTGCAGTGGGAAAATTGAAGCATGACTTTTTTGTAAACGTATATTTTGGAAAAAAAATAGAAATCAAATATTTATGCTACAGCTGTGCTGTATATAATAATATATAGCACGGCTAAAATAAAACTATTCGAAGACATTGCTGGGGTATCGATCACTATTGGATAAAAGTTGGTCTTTGATATATATTCTTGTTTTAGATTTTTGTCAACAGAAAAATCCGCTTATAAAATCATTAAATGAAAATCATATATATTAATTTTAAACACTTACAATAGTACATTGTGACATTTATGGGGAAAATCCACTTGTTTAATACTCCATATGTATAACTAACTTCAGACGCGTTTTGCGTTATAAGGGTGCTTCGGTATTTAAATCAATTTAAAAAATACATTGTGCTTCTTTTAAGACTTTTCGTCGAGATTTTTTTATAAAAGATTAAATCTAACAAAATAGTTGTTCCGTCAATGCCGTCCATACCCAACACTTTCTGTTGACCCTGCTGCCTCCAACCAAAGCTCTCCCTGTCACCGCGGGCTCGGATTCATTTATTGTCAACCGTGTTATGGAAACTGCCCAGTCATCTTACTGCAATAACTGATTGTGTTTTGTTTCGGGGTTGCGACCCGTTCTTGGATCGTGTGAATGTGCGTTAACGTGGTCACTCCTTTTTAGATTTGTCTTAAAATATTTTAATGTTATTGAGAATATTTTTTACAGATAACGACTATTCTGATGTGTCTCCGATTGTGCGGGATTGATCCATCATCAAAACTGACCTTAAGAATACATGACATAAAAGCAAGAAGTCTAGAGTGACGTTGTAAATTGCCATCAATTTTTTTATTTGATATTTCATCAACGTATTGTAAGTTTTCTAATACATATATAATTATAACATTGGTAAATATTTTACGTTCGTACTTATCGCTAATGGTACTTTTTTGTTTAAATATTTTACAAAATGCCAAAAAATATTTAATTTTCTTAACAAAAAATTTTGTAAAATCAATCTAAAATGTAAACATTTTTTACATATACTCAATACGACATGAATGAATTTAACGTTTCTATTAATACAAATGATCTATCATCTCCAAGTGCATAAATTTTTATTCATTTTCTTTAGTTCCTCAATTTCTTATTTCTTCAATTATCTTCTCAATCAATTCAAATTTAAATTAAACTCACAACAGATAAAGTAATCGCGAAATCATTGTATGTTTATGTTAGCGCATAAATAGCGCCATTTAGTGGCGTTACTGATGAACATTGTTACCTAGAGAATGTGTATTTTGAAATTGATATGAATTGAGCTCTATTTCAATAACCAATAACCAAAGCTCTACAGTGGCTTAATTAATATCTGCCGGTAGTTGTTTTCCGGATTGGCGAGTCCTCTGTTCGTTTGTATTGTACAACTTTCATTTTATTTTTCCCTCAAAAGTATGACTATTCTACTTTATTTGACTGTCTCTACGGCGCAGTTTTGTGCTCATTTTCACATATTATACTTGATTTTGTCTTCACCTCATTTTCTTAAGACTCACATTCTTTGTATTTCCCCACATATATGTAGGTACTTGTATTTCCCCACATATATGTACATATATCATGTCTCATTCTATTTCTTGTATTGTTTGCTATTATTAACAGTGAAGCGGTTTGTGTGGACGCCTCCCCGCGTTGCTTATACTCATATGAGTTTAGGTGGCGTGGGGTGGATGACAACTTTAGCATTAAAAAAGAATTTGGTGGCGAAAGTGTAAGGCCGATAAGGAAGCTATTGCTCATAAAATGTCCTTGGGTGTATGGTGGGTCTCTTTTTCCTATTATTTCAATAATGTTAAGTGAAGTTGTGAATCAGAAGTTTGTAAATATCTTCATAAATTTAGTCTATTTTTTTAAAAAGATAAAATATTATTATAATTATATTAGGTATATTTGAAAATATTTATTTTCAGTCCGCCCGAATTTTTGTCAGTACCATTTAACGCACTTGAGCTGTTTTTGATGGATTCATTGCTTTTTGTCAAATAACGCAACACTGGATAAGATAGGATTAAATTTAACATCAGGGGTAATTTCGCGACAAAAAGTTACCCTGACGGTATTAGGCGAAACATTACAACCCTAGATGTTTTTGTCGACTATTTTTTTCCACTGAATATTTAAATCTGATTAACTTTATCCCTAGCCATATATTAAATAGCTATTTACACAGAGTTTAATCTTAGATCTTTAATTATTTTTAGATGACTGGCAAAAGGCATGTGTTTTATTTACTCTAAGAGGTAAAATGTCTTTATTGCAAGCCATATTTCACCGGTACGATGAAAATCACTGTAATTATGAACTTTACCAGGAAAACTTCGCTTTTATAAAAATAATTTATTGTTATCAGTGGATGTAACATATCGGCTCGAGTACCGTTTGGAAAATGTGAAAAATGTTCCTGACTTAGGTATATTATATTATTCCTCGTATTCATATCTTAAGAAAAGAATATGTTTGGAAAATTGATTTTCATTTATTACGAGGCACCTGTATTTTAATACGATAACCGAAAAATAATGTTCAAATAACTGAAATACGAGACTTATTTGAGAATCAAGAAAAGATAAATCTAACTAGAAACTCTTTCGTGAATATGGATTATCGAGTGTCATATTTCAATACGTACCTCAACAAATACTTTGCTTTGATACTAGAAATCAAAATTTAACATTTTTATAATCTGTGTACAGTATGTTTTTATGTAAGTAAACGAGTCACTTATCTCATTAGGATAAACCTGTGCCAAGATGAGCAGCATTAAAAGAAAATGAGAACAAAATACTACACAATAAATAATTTTAATTAATTGTTTAGATATTATGGATATGTTTTAAAAACAAGTACAAATATAACAGATAAAAAAAAGCATTTTTCCATTTAAGAGAGAGAATTGAATTAGCATGTGTAAGCCGTGCGTAGGATGAACATTGTTTCGTCGTGTCAGTGTTTATTTACCAACACCAACACAACGAAACAATGTGCGTCGTACGCCCGGCTTACACATACCAATTCATTTTCTTTCTTAAATGGAAAGATGTTTACTTGTACACAGGCAGTTAACAATAATATTATAAATGTAAATTTTTACACAAAGCAAACACATTGCGGTGAGACATAATATCTTTATATAAAATAACTCTTTGTTTAACAACACTTTATTGAGTTAAACCAACTAGCTTCGGCTCACAGCTAGGCCTTCATCAGGATTGGATATTAACTGTTTGTATTCAATCCTGATGAAGGCTCAGCTCTAAGCCGAAAATAATTGGTTAAACTCAATAAAGTGGTGTTAACTAATTGGTTAAATAATTATTTTATTTAAAGATATTAATAATGTCTTCACTGTATAATTTTGTGTCAGTAAAAATGTATGTAGGGGGTCCACAATGAATACAACAAAATGGACAATCTACAGAAAATAATATACAGGGAGCTTTATTGGATAGTATTCTGATCTGTAACTTACACGAATAATGTACTTAATGTAGGTTTTTACGATGGGTATATGACATTTTGCCGCATTCTATTCTATACATATGAATGGTACAATCGAGAAAATAACAAACAATTTGTTGTTTGGTTTTAAATTTTTCCTTTTCATTCCGAAAAAGTGAGAAATAGATCAATTATGTAATCAGAATATAAGCATCCCTAAATTTATAAAGTTAAGAGAAAATTATTCAACTGAGCGAAAATATTTTTTTGTCGAGCAGTGTTATCTGTAAATGCAATAATATTTTAAATAAATGCCATAAAAAATTCACCCAATATCTGTGTGTTCAACAATTCATCATTCAAACATCAATGGAATGCTTTGTTGTTTAGCCCTTGTGCTTTAATACCTAGTAATAAAATTTGAAACAAAGGATGTTCAACAAGCCAGGTATAATTATTATTTTTTCTTTATTTTCAATACAATTTCATTTTTATAAACCAATAAAACATTTAACATATTTTTCTTTTACATTTATGAAATATTTTCAAAACTCAATCCGACCCATTTTTTTATAAAAAATCACATCCAATCTTTTTTATTTCATTCATAATTTATTATCAATAATATATATTTTGCTACGTAAATTTTGTTTTTATCTATTTTAATGATAAATAATTTAATTACTGAAATATAATGATTGTAAGAGATTTTTTTAAATATCTCTGTATAAAGTATAAAGATCTGCCAATATTTGTTTCACAATTACACTTTTCATGTATGAAACAAACGCGGAAAAAACTGGTTATAAGGGAAATTAATAAATTAAAGGGGAAAAAAAAAGTTAAATTTAATTATTAAATTGAAATTATAATTTCTAAAGAAAATTAGTTTAATTGTAAAGCGAATATTTTGTCACTGATTACTGTATACCTAAATGATTAAAATAAGCAAATAATTGGGCGTTTAAAAATACAATTAATAATAATCTATAATACGAAGCCCACGATAAAATAAATTGATAAACTGCCCACCATTTATGGTGAAAACTATTTATTTACTGTATATTAACTTTCAGTTTTCATTTGCGTCCATAAATATATTTTTTAATTTCCGCGTTTCCGCAACTGAAAGCGCCTTTCCAATTTATCCGTCACCCGCCAGCAGTGTTTCATGTTTCCGTATTCGCAGTGTATCAAGCTGGATGTACCCTCATACCAGGGGTGTACCTACACGTGGGGTAGCTACACGTGTAGCCAGACTTCTGATGGGTTCGTGCCAACTTCCAATCACTCATGGTGCTGGGACCTTTGTGTACGCAATACCTGCCTACCAGGGCTGTACGCGCTGCGGACTTATAGACACTTATCCCGAATCTGATAAAAAAAACCAATGTTGAATATATGAACTAAATGTATTGCATGAGGATGTTCGTTTGTTAAGTTCATTATTTTTCATAATAATAAATTTGGTTAGCACAAAAATTAACCTAACAATTCTATTTTTTTAATAACACGAACTTTATATTTTTATTCTTTTTTAGTATTTTTTTTGTTGTTTATTGTATCAATTCTTTTGAATGTATTTGTATAGCATATACTTATATTTATAAATAATACTTACAAGGTATAGTTCTTCCCCATATACCTTGGCTGTGTGTAGAACTTGTTTCCGACTTCGAAAAACACATGACTAATAAAAAAATATTTTAAATCAAAATCAAATATATATTTAAAGGTTATTAAGTCTCAATAGGTAAAGCAGTTATGGATATTACTATGCATAATTAGAAGAATTAAGGTGTACTGGTAAGATTGTCCCATATAAGATGTATCGCGAAATCCATTGAGAAATGGTATATGACATTATAGATGGATTCATAAACAGGAGGGCCGGTCAATTTTCATCAATATAATTTTATTTCATACTATCAATATATCACCATAAAATAGTTTCGATATTCACTAAATTCTAGTAATCTTACAATGGTGAAAAAATGTGCGAACTCACTACGATTGGAGTCAGCCAATTAACTATGATTAAGTGACGCCAGTAGGTAAAGTGCGTGCGCTAGCGTGAAGCGGTTATTTCAAACTTTAGTCAGCTTTGATATATCAGCCCTAATACCCCAGCGATTATAGTCCTCCGGACCTTGCCTCGAGACATCCCAGGCAGTAAAATTAAGTATTTTTGTTTTGCTTATGTTTATTTCAAGATCCAGAATCAAGTTTAATCTCCGTTATGATACATTTTAGAAATACGCATTCAAAAAGCCACAACAGTTGAATTTGAATTAAAAAATAATACATTCATATCCCGTAGGTATCAACCAATATGAAGTTATGTTTTGTAATCAGTACCCAAAAAACATGCGTATTTAAATAAATACGTCCCATATTATGGGATTTCCTAAGGTATTGCCTCTTACGTGTTTCGGCAGCCCTGTTTCAACCGGACTCGTGAAAAACTCATGCGCTGAAATATAAACAACTGTGGCTTAATAATATATGTGAGCTTACAAAGAAGTTTTCCTTTGAAAGGGCGCACATGCGCGGGTGAAATTAAATCTGCGAGATTGAAAAAGCGTTAGCACTGCCGCATATTGTGGAAACGTAATTAAACGTGCTGGCCTTTGTAGCGGTTTTTACAAACAATTGAAAATATTTTCAATAAATAATGTGTCATTTGAACAGCACTTTTGACGATAAACGTTCCGAATAAATCCTTTGAAAAAAATTTCAAGTAGAAAAAAATATATTGTGTATTTTTAAAAATAATTTAAATAAGATATATTTTATAAAGTGTTAAAATTGAAATCACCATATCAATCACCCTGCCAGATGAAGGCCTCCCCAATTGTCTCATTTTTCCCTCTCACTATTAATTGCTGCGCGTATTCCCGCATAATTTGATGATAACGTCGGCGAAGAGGGACCCACCTCATGAGCAATAGCTCCCATATCGGTCCTTCAATTCGGCATTTTTTATGCTAAATTAGTAGTCCTCCCCACTTAAATTTAAATGGGTGCAAGCGGATCCACACAAAACCGCTTCACTGTCTTCTACGTGCAAGGATGAGGAGGGAGAAACCTTACTTATTTGTTTATTAAAATGGATGGCAATAACATCTATACATGGAATGCAATGTAGTTCATAAAGAAATGAATATACAATAATTGTAAATGATCTAAGAAAAATAGAGTGAGACATGAAATAATACACATACAAGTATATTTGAGGAAGTATGTCGGATAAATGCAATTAAATAGGAAATACAAAAAAAAAAAAACAAAGAATATGAATCGTTAAGTGAATTAGGTGAAGACAAAGGCAGGTATACGAAATGAAAATGAGCACAAAATTGTTAATAAAAGCAGTTAATAAAAGTACAATAGTTACCTACTCCCCTGAGGGAAAAATAAAAATAAAGTTGTAAGACAAAAACGAGCAGAGGACTCGCCAGATGATGATGATAACGTTAGTTGAGCGGCCGGTTGGTCTTTTGTTTCCTCTTGGAAACCACTGAATGACTGTATTCGTCCAGCGACTGGCCGCCCTTCGAGAGGTACATGATTTAAAATAAAATAATAAATTTTTCGTTTATTTATGTACATTATATATACAATATTAAATATGATATAATTCACACGCCTCGCATCACTAGCCGTCGCATAACGATTGTTCCGGACGCTAACGACTAGAAATATAATACCATTAGCGCCGAGCGAAATATACGGAAAAAATACGGTGTACGGAAGAGGTGAGCTAAGAAACCATTCCGTTCACATGTATCGACTAAACCGCACGCACTAGTGAGTTTCAATTTTTCTCTCGCTCACGCGTATCTTATTTGAAACATTAGTAATTTGTAAAATATAGTAAAAATTTTTTTATGTATGAAATGGTCTGAATCTCAGCAGCCTTCAAAACACTACCTCCATCGGTAAGCGATTAAGCGATATATTTTATCTTTGGTCTTTTTTAAAACATTTATCTACATTTACATGCGACAATAATAAAAATTAATTTGAATAATCATTCTAGTTACATTATATTCGGTCGCATCGCAGTAGTGATGGTGTATCCACATATATTTGGCAAAAAGCTATTGCATTTTCTAAATATCCATTAGCTATAGCGTTAGCTGCCGATAAGGTCCTAGTGTTGAGTAATAGTCCTATGCAATAAGACATCTTACAATATTATCTATAAATATGATCCTAAATGTAATTGCCACTAGTATATGTATATTTTATAGTAAAACGTATTATTTTGCATCCACAGGCCAAGATCACCTATCCCCAGTTGAAATAAATTAAATTTTTTTTATAAAATTATTTTTTAATTTTGATCCCTCAAAAAATAAGTGATTAACAAAAAATAATAATATAAATAAAAATGCTTTAAAATAACACTAACTCAAACCCGTCTTTTGCATCTGAATTTATGGCGGTATACAAACGTAAATGCATATTTCTCATCTTTAAAGTTTTTTTTATACTATTATTTTTAATAACTTTTTAACGACATTTTTTTGGTAACTGTACAAATGTTGCACATTTACCAAAAAATACACTTGGATGAAGATTATCGTTATACAGAGAATTATAAATATTTCGGCCACGTGTTAAATTTGTGAAAACAGCGCCATCTAGCTTAGCGTAATGGTGGCATTAGTGACGGATAATGTTAGTACATAAAGAATTGAAAATGATTTTTCTTAAAAATTCGTTTTATAAATGAGTCGGTAACATCAAGTCCTGTAACCTTACTGACAAACATTGTTACGTAGAGAATATTAACATAACTTGTAGGAATAATTAATTTTTTTATATTAATTATGCTACCCAAAAATACAACTTCCCAAATTCTTCCACAGCTGTTGACTTCTTAAATAAACTTTCTAGTGATATAAAGGAAATAACTAATGTAAGACTCTTCAATAAACAACTGAATAGACTTGTGTTTGGAAAGAGATAGACTGTTCATAAATCTATAATTAAAAGTGTAAATGTATATGTAGTTCTTCTGTGGTATAGTTATTTGGTATGTATAGTGTTTGACGTCTACTTATACCAATATGCATTTGCTACTTGGGGAGACCAATTTTTTCTACTTATTAATTTTTATATTTGAAATTCACCTCTTACTTTGCGTCTAAAATATCAATATAAATAAATAAATAAATTAAATAATATACATAATAATCTTAATTATTAATTACACCGAAAACAAAGATTCGCACACAATTTATCTTCATTTTTTACTTTTCTACCAAGAAATATTTATCAGTGAATTGAGATTACCGGAAACCCGCGATAAAAATAATTAAATAATTACGATTAATAATATATTTCAATAAAAATATTTTTATTTGATGAAATTACTACATTCAGTCGATAAATTTTCTATTTCGTTTACACTGATGGCCCTCGGAGTGGTCGGCCAATGTTGGATCTAATATAATAATGTAATTAAATGTATCCAAACAATGGTCAATTACGGCTACGAAACAATCTTCCGAACAGATATGGGAAATAATTGGTATTAATAGACATTAAACATTATTCTTAAATATGGACGTTTGTTCAAGTTAATTAAAAAATTAATCTCCCTCTTGCGACTACTACTAATTAACATATTATCTACATACCTACCTGTTGGAAAGTTTGGTGAAAAAAAACTAAAAAAAATTTTAAAGAACATAATAACAATATATATCTGATCTCATTGTACACTCGACAAGATATTAGCAGTATTAAGATTTTTCAGAACTGTTTCACACTATGATTTCACATATCAAAAGGTTAAATTTTTTAAGTATATTGATATTACTAAGAACTTTACTTAAAAATAGTGATTTAACCATTGCGATGGTAAAATACTGTCGTTAAATTTTTGCAAGGTTTTAATTATTTTATATTACTTTCATTGAAGCTAATTAATGTGTAGTATTCGGTATAAGTTACGTTAAATATTGTACAACGATTTACAAAGGATAAGTCAGAAATACTGAAAAACTTTTTTTAAAAAAGCCAACTTTGATGTCGCTTAGGTATAACCTTAATTTTTGATTTTTTTCACAAAGTGTTGAAAAATTTTTGAAACATATTCTTCTAATGTATAAATTCAAAAAATTGTCGACTAATAGAGCTTATAACACCCTGTATAATGATGTCATAATAATAAGCCTAAATAGTTAATACATCATTATTAATGTTATCATTTTAATTATTAATTAATTATTATGAATTATTAAATTCAATTTAGTCAAAACTCTATGCGAGACTTGTTAAATAAAAACCATATTAAAATACCCGAAATGATTTACAAAAAACAATTTAATCTTTTAAAATACATTATTGGACGAAAGAATACAAAAATACTCTCAAACAGAAAAATTTGAGGAAATTTTTTCGTTTCTAAAAATATTGAATATATATCTTTTTTAAATGAATATTGAAATGAATAGTTTTTTTAAAAGAGTACTGAATGAATGAATGAAATAAAAATATTAAAAAATAAATACATATTTATTTGTTTAAAAAGAAAATTGTTGTTTATTTGAAAGAAGTATTTATTTTTTACACGAAGAAAAAAAAGCTTATCCAGGGGCAGGTAATTATATTTGTCTGAGAATTTTTTCTGTTACATAACTTTTTTAACACAGGCAAAATACTATGAACGACAATTCTACAAAAATATTTATATATAAAATTCATGTAAAAATATTGGAAAAAAATTGTCAGCAAATCTGACAATGATGAAAAATTGTCATGAAAAATGTATAAATTATTATTTTTTAAATAACATGTTAAAATACATATTTATTTTTATTTCTGAGAAAATTTAAAAAAACATGGAATACGTGTCATATGAATATTTTAACTTTTGTTCAAACCAAAATAAACACTTGTGCTATGATAATAGAACCTAGTTAATATTTTTCTGAAATGGGGCTTGAACCATAGACCACTAGATCACTTGGCAAGAGTCTCAACCACTAGACCGACAAGAAAATAATGCAATACTTGTTAATTCATCTTATTAAATTGTTTTATGCTCATTTCATAAAATGTTAATAATGTATTGAGATAAAATATCCCTAAATAGGCCCCGACTCGTATTTGATCAGGTGTTTGAAATGTACTACATATACAGCATCAGATAATTCGCCATGCCAGGTTATTGACTGTAAAGAATTGTTATTCCAGTTCAAAATTATTGTACTCTCAGAGGTAACTTTATAATGTAAGAATTCATAGAGGACCTGTGTGAGAGGCAAAATCCGGACCGTACATAAAATAGTAGTGGAGTATCTCATTAAAACACTTTTGTTTATAGAACCAACAACAATTTCATTACTGGGTCCAACATTACTTCGGCCATCTTGGGCCGTGTCGGGTCAACACGAGTCGGTAATTAAGAGGAGCACGGCATCCAACTTGCAAGCAAACACATTATGGCACATTATACAACGGCTTCTGCTTCTAGTTTCACCTCAATCCACTCGAAAAACACACCAAATGACGATACTGATCAAAATGGAAATTTTACGAAAAATATTGTCATTTAGATGGGATTTCAAGATTTTTGTAGAACATCGAGATTCAAGATTTATTTTTGTTAATAAATATTTTTTATATTTTAAGCATTAACATTGTGGTCAGATATTTTAACAAAATGTTATATAACCACTAAAAATTACTTTATTCAGATGCGTGTTACTCTAACTAAAGTTTCGTTAGAGTAACACGTATTTTGTGAAGGTGTTGATGTGTGAATAATACTATAGTTGTGGTGTGTAGTGATATTTACATGTTAGTGTAGTGGTTGTCCTGACGAAGAGACGGGTTACGTCTCGAAACCGCTACATAAAAAAGTAATTTTAAGTGGTTATATACCTACTAACATAAATAACATTTCGTTTTAAGTAATATTAATTCAACAATCAAAAATCTGCTGAAACTATAAACTTAGTTAAACAATACTTTTTAAATGTATGTTCTCATAACATAATTACTAGATTTTTCCACAGAGGGATAATTATTAATTAAGATAAATTATAGAAGTCTCACAGAGACGTAGCTATTTATATGAAAAACGTGCATCGATCTTATAGGATGATATAGGATGGCCCTAATTTATCTTAATAATATATATTGTATTGTAGGGGATGCGTTACAGCATATCCAGATACTGGAGGTTGGTTTGTTAGGAACCTCAACAATGTATGGATGTATGAATGTGGATGATGCGTGAGATAATGCGGGACAGAAGAGTGTGACGCTCTATTTTCTCTGCCTACTCTCGCGGAGAAATAGCATGATGGTAAGTAAATAAGTAAGTTAAATGAGTACCTAAAATAAAAAAAATTAAACTAAATACTTTAAGTAAAAGTTCACTTATTCACACAATCATAAAACAAATAAAGCGTTTTTAAAGAATTTTTGAAAATTGCGCTAATAAACATGGTTTATTTTAAATAACGTTATGATTTTTGCATAGTTGATTTTTTAATTGAATACAATAATTGGAGTGCAAAAAAGTTTTTCAGCAAACTAATAAAAATTTAATACAATTTTGCAAACCAGTTTCCTTACATGAAAAGAGGATTGCAAAATACCTGATTCAGCGAAACACGAAGTTTTTTAAATATTGGCGTGGAAATAAAAACACTGAAAAATAGTTGGGAGTTTTGTGGGAAACCGCAGCGTCAGTCGTTTTCCACACCTCCCTAGAGCAGTCTACCTTGAAGGGTTGTTTCTCCAACTCGAACCCCCAGAGCCAGAGAGAGCCTAATTACGTGTTTATGTTATGATCAGTTAGTAATCCGAATCGGCAGAGACTATTCAGGGGCTTGAATTGAGTTGGAGTAATTCTCTCATTTCTATTGGGGAAGTTGAAAATAACAAAATAATTAACCGATATTACAAAATTGTTTAAATGTTCATTGAATTTAAATTAATACCTTATTACTTATTTGTCAGTAAATGTCGGTATGTGTCTGTTAAATCATTCTACTCTGTTTTTAAAATTAATCTTTTATTTAGTTTATATGCAGATTTATTACAACAATATTTTTATTTGGTGCTCAACTCTGCACTATCCTTTGCATACGAGAGGTGTCTCCAAGATAAATGTTAACCTAATTTTCGCGAGACCGTAAAAATAGAAATAACTGAACTTAATCGAGGATTTCCCAGCACTCTTATATGGTGAATTGGAAAGTACTGGTAGTGTTTGGAATACACGGAAGTAAATGCGAAACTTCTAAAAAATCGAGAGCATAAATACACTTGCATAAGACGCGGCAAACAGTCATTGTTTTGACAGAAGTCAAAGTAAAATTTTGTTTTGAAACCAGAGATAAACGAGCGAAACATACAGCGGGCGATTCAGTGCGCGTATTAAGCAGAGATAAATTAACAGAGAGTACCTATTAGGCATTAGGTGAAAAAGTTCGATCACGGACGGCGAATATTTTGGAATGACAAGTATAAAGCGTTCTTAAGAGGAGTGATTAGTGCGAAATTACCGCTGAAATTAAATTCGTTTTCGTATAAATGAAAACCAAATATTGACTTCATCGTTAAAACGAGTTACGCGCAAATTTGTTTGACTGTATGCGAATATATATTTTATAAATTATCCATGAGACGATAAAACGTAACACGCTCAACTCGCTTTGGACACTTAGCCTTGTATAGAATATTAAAAATGTGAGATGGCTGTAGAAAATATGATAGCTGCATATATATAAGCTGCAGTACATTTAACTGCACACGTACTCATTTGATTTAATATCAATTAAATGTAATTACCAGCAAAAAGTTCATCTTCGTAGTCCAGTAGTCCTTCTAGCTGGCTTCTCATACTTGGAGTTCCGTGTTCGATTCCCGGTGAAATCTGTGGGTTTCTCTGAAGCGCTTCGCAAAAATAATTGGGCCTTACATTATGTTATAGTCTTGAAAAAAAAATTACGTTAAAATATTACGGTATCGATTTTGGCCAACCCTGAAATAGTGTTCACGTTTTCGGCACAAGTCCACCAAAAAAGTTTTCTTGTTAAAGAACTCGTTTGGTTTTTGCGGTCAGAAAAAATTACTCACTGCGCCAGAACGCCACTTAATTGATATTACAGTGAAATACCTTCGCCAAAAAAATTCTACATTTCGTGGTTTTAAACTTTTAAATTGTAAGTTTTACTGAATTATTTACTGGTGTTAATTGAAACATCATTTAACTAAATGAAACAATGAATGTTGAAGATTAGTGAGGCCTGTATTTTGATGGAGAAAATATATCGAGATGGAACATAAACGGAACATGGAACTATAACATATAAGATGGAATCATAACATGTGTATTCTTTTTAAAATATTATTTTGCATTGTTACATTTCAACAGATTTTAAAAAGATAAGAAAACTGAAATAATATATATTTCATGGATTTTAAACATGCATTCAATCGGTTCATTCAACCATGAGTTAACGTTTACCGGAAACTCGGAAACGATTACAAAAACAATTTGTAATCGTTTTTTATTTAAATGTTTTATTTCTTAATTTTGCTAATATTACAATTTATATGTCAATTAATACTACTTTTTACTAAGTACATATTTATATTTCATCCTATTATCTAAATTCAATCCACATAGTCTATAATCTTAACTCTAAAATTTATAATTACTGTAATAATTACAATTATTGTAACATCGGGTCTTTCTGATTTTGCTGCGTAATTAAATAAAATGATAATGAAGTAATGAAGATCATCATTATCAGCTTCAATACACAGCTGGATGAAGGCCACCCGGCCATCAGACTTTTATCAGTCTATTTTTGTTAGCTTTCAAGCACTTCTCAATTTTGCCCGCAAAGCCGATTTTAGGTCAGCCAGTCGGCCTTTTGATTCCCCTGAGAAAAACCGAATGACTGCATTCATTTAGCTATTGTCCATCTTTCGAGTAATGTGGCCTGTCTATTGCAATTTTGCAATTGGCCCATGGCTCTGTACATCAATAATTGTTTATTTTTGAATATTTTTTAATTATACGGCTTTAAGAAAACCAGTAAATGAAAAATAAAATAAATAAAATTTCATTTTCATCAACCGCTCTCGTCTGTTCTCTTATCTATATGTTTATTTTCCTGTCTCTTTGTGTGACACTCAATATACATTTTTTTTAAATCATTTGTTGAGAATCCATGTGTTGGCATAAAATTGTTTCCAATAAAGCCAATAAATACTGTCACCAAGATTTTTATGTGTTTTTATAAATAGTCAATCCGAGTAGCTTGTTGGTGTAGTGGTCATCTGGTGGTTGGTGGTTCGAGTCTCATTCCAGGACGCCGGCAAGTTAGTCATATTTTCAATAGTAAGAATATTGATGCGACACTCGCATGCGTATTCTGTGTTCGCATCTCTATTTTTATTACAAAAAAAAATAAAAACATAATAAAAAAAATGGTACGTTTTCAGGGTTATTTATAAAAAGTCTTTTCTTTTTTCTTCCAATGAACTTTTAAAGAATGTTACGTCCTGGATACCAATCATATATAATCCTTTAGCACTTTAAAGTAACTTTAAACAACATCATAAGCAATAACAAACCCACATTTAACAAAGGCACAGGCAAATTGTTACTATCTTGTCCCAAAAATCGCAAGAATATTTACACAAAGATTTTATCTTTATCAAGGACCAAAAATATTTAATGATCTAATTACAAAGTTGTAGACATGGCCTTACATAATTTGGTGCAAAAGTGAAGATCTAGAACCATGATAAGGGAAGAAATTATGCACCAAAAACCTTCTAAAAATCCGGTATTTTAATCATGATATAATTACTGTAACACGCAGGGTACTAAATGTAGTGTTTATCCGGAAATCCTCAGCAGCAATGCTAAAAGGGTTCAATTTCTCAGAATACTAAAATATAATATTAATACGAAAATAAAAAAATATATATGTATAATAATATTTTTATATGTTCTAAGAACATAATTACTGGATTTTGTCCACAGAGGGATTACGGATTCTTATGTTGGAATTTGTGAACGTTGCATTGTGTAAAATGATCTCTTAATCCAGCTCGAAGGGGTCATAAGCCCTGGCCCATCCTTTGACTTCCATACACGTTTCCCATATAAATAGCTTCATATTAGAGACTTTTTTAAATTTATCTTTATTAAAAAGAAATTAATACAAAAAAAAACAAAAATAAATTTTAGAACAGAAAATTTTAATTAATAATATATATTCATAAAGTACTTACACATATTCTCAAGTCCTCGTTACAGGAAGATTTCCGGAAGATATTTACAAGGACTAAGTGAGGATTAGGTAGCACGATTCCTTGCGGCGGTGTTGACATATTTCACACGTGTTTTCCTCTTCTCACCCAAATCACGAATTAAAGATGGCGCATCGGGGGAGATTGGAAGTGCGTTGAGAGGACGTGTTCCGACTGCATATTCCGAAAAAGTGGAGGAAAAAGATGACCGCTAAGAGAACCCAGAGGTGAAGTTAATAGTGCTTTAAAATGATTTTTTATTGATTAAGAAAACAATTAAATATGAAAAATAGAGATTAGGATTAAATAATTAACCTGTCAAAAATGACGGAATTTCACGTGTTCACGTTTTCATTAATTAGTCACAAGTCACAAATATTGTGAAATCATTCTCATATGTAAACAAATGATTTTTTACCTGAATACACATTTTAATATAAATGAACTCAGAATTTCTTTGAATCCAATTGACGTATGCTCTCTAATTGCAGAAATATTTATTTGTTTCAGTTTTTTCAAAAAATGCCAATAGCGTTAGTTTCGTTAGCGTCGTTTTGGCCGTGAGTTAAGACTATGAACAAAGCGCCTAGTCTTAGTAGCGATTTCTTAATCTTTTGATTAACTAAAAAGGATAACATGCTCGACCTTTTTAAAAAAAATACATTCTAGCATTATAATATTCTCCCCTTCCATATCTAAAATTGATTAAATGTCAATGATCTAAATATTACATATGTAAATTCACCTTTTTAATATATGACTATACTTCATTATTCTATATCAAAAACTATCTGATAAAATACTACTTTTAATAAATATCTCAATTATAATAATTTCGTTGTCCCCGTAATTTTCTTAACTTCTTTAAAGTAATTTTTTTTCGAAAATTTTTTTTTCAAATATTTTTTTTCAAAAATTTTTTTTTTTGAAAATTTTTTAAAAATTTCTTTTTTTAGAAAATAAAAAAGTACTTGGAAACCGACATGTAAAAGTACCGTCATTTTTGACGGGTTTTTGCTAGTTAAATATCAAAACATTATGTGTTTATGTGTCACATTACTTAGCCACGTAATTTGGTGAGGATGTGGGGCTATATTTGCTAGTGTCTATATACACACATTATTTATGTGGGAAAACATGTGTTTTGTGAATATCAGATTTGGATCCAATTTTTATGAAAATTTGGATTGGTTAACTTCTCAGCTGAGTTTGACAATCAGTTTGAATTGGCTGATGAAACAAAAATTAGCAACTTGGTTAATATTAGACATAAATAAAAATGTAAAAAATACGCTTTAGCACATAGACCAAATCTAACTTATTAACTCTATTAATCTTCATTAATAAAGTTTATTTGCAGTAAATTTAACTCGATTATGTAGGTTCATACTTTTACAATAGTAAAGTATAACGCAGTTTCCGTGATATATAAAATAATATAGAGTCTAATACTTTATGTTTTAGTATTTTTAATTTATTCGTTTATCAGACAACATTAAAAGTTTCGATCATTTTTCAATAATATTTTAAAGTTTTTTTTTCAAATCTTGGAAATATGTACGCTTTAACCTATATTTATCACTCTATTTTATTTGTTTACGTTATTTACGTATTTCCTATTGACGCTAAAATATACCTAATCTAATTGGTAATAACGTTAATTTTGTTAATTATACTCATATTTTGTCGTAAAGCTTATAGAAGTGAAACAACACAGGTTTTCTATATAAAATAAAAGAAAAGAAGAGATAAGATAAGAAAATGTCGAGTCAGCAAAACGAGGTAAGAATTTGTTTTAAGAAAAAGTTTCCCAAAAAAAATTAATAAAGATGATCAAAATTATCCACGTGAACCAACTCAGGAAGTGACAATTTGTAATTTATGCCTAGAATCTCACGCGCAAGATTAGATCCAATATGCTAAATATAAGAGTTGGGTTCGTAATGCATGCAGAGATATATCAGAGCTGTCAAACGAATGTATTTGCGATTATTGCCTTATATAAGCGCTCGTATTTTTACTGATCGATAATAGAGGCCAATTTTTAAGCAGATAATTTTTCTTAAACTTGAAATTTTTGTAAGAAAATGGTTATTTCTTTAATGTAACAATATTTTCCTTTTTGTTATAAGAGCACAAAATTTATTTTCTATATATCGGCATTGCAGGGAAACAAAAATTGACTTTTTTTTCTATGTTCCAACAAATAAGTTTTGTTTTTTAACTTTAAGGTGACGGCACTGCCAGCACGTTCACTACCCCTTATAATTTCCCCTTCATTTTTAATTTGATTTTTTTATTTATTTAATATAAGATACAGTTTGTTACATACGCTATTTTCATCATCATCACTCTTGGCACTACAACCCCTGATGGGTCTTGGCCTCCTCAAGAGTCTTCCTCCACTCATCTCGGTTTAGTACCAGCTCTCTCCAGTTCCGAAGCTCCAAGGCAGAGATATCTTTGAGGACGTTGTCAATCCATCTTAATTTTGGCCTTCCTAAGCTCCTTCGCCCTATTGGCCTTGAGTTCAGCAGGGACTTTGGTGCTTGATATTCGGACATTCTCTCCACATGACCCAGCCACCTAAGTCTTCCCAGTTTTATAAATTTTGTGAAGTTTAGCTCCTTAAACAGAGTATAGAACTCATTGTTGTAACGTCTGCACCAAAGTCCATTTTTTAGAACCGGTCCGAAGAAACGCCGCAAAATTTTCAAAAACGTTCAGTGCTCGCTCATTCCTCTTAGTACGTCAGCACTGGCCTAATAAGCGTTTTGTACACTAATATCTTTTATACACTATTTTACTCTAGTCTATTAAAACTATAATTAATACTTTTTAGCTGTACCTCTCCAAAAAGAGACTAACTCTTGTGCTTGGAGAGGGATTTACACTTTAATATGGTTACATATTTTGTATATACCTACGATTTAAAAAAAACTTTATGTCTATTTAATTTTCTACTGCGTTTTTTGAAGTAGGTACTCACTTAATTTCTTTTTTATTTCTTTGATCCTATTTATTGGTTTTGTTTCTTTAGGGAGGCTATTGAAATTCTTTGTTCCTAAATATATGTATTTATGCATTTCTCCTTAATGCTAAAATATAGCCTAATTGGTAATAACGCTAATCTTGTTGAGTTTACTCATATTTTACTAATCAAATTTTCCGATCGCTGCCCGCGCGTTATGCGGGTCTCAATAATAAATTCCTTGTCACAATATGAAACCAGGTGTTGATCCGCATTATCGCGTTGCCGGCCGTTAATTCGTCCACATCTCATGCCGGCCGATTGGGCATTTGATATATCAGATATTGATGGTCCGCCATCACAGACGCATCCGTCTAACATTGCTTTTCGGTTGGTTTTATGGGCTGGGGGCCTCGCCGCGCCATTACCAAATTATATAGTAGGCGAGGCGAGCTTTTGATTCCGCTGCCCTTAACCAAATTGGACGAACGGGCGGATATTACAGCCGGAGCTCGCGCGCGTTAAAGCGGCCGCCGACAGCTCTACGTGGACTTTTCCACGTGGCGATCGTTAATTCGCCAGACTATCTTCTCTGACTTTCGAGAAAATTTCTTATGGCCCGCATTGGTTGCGGAATAATCGGTCGGGGCTGTCTGCACACTTAACGACCAATGTCTACGGAGGAGATTTTTATGAGATTTTCGACTCGAGATAATCTCCGGATTAAAGAAAGCTCTCATTTTACGCAGTAACATTTCTATTATACGCCAAACATTAAATGCTAGTCTATTGACCATTAATGCTTCGATCGTCAGTTTTAAAATTGAATAAGCTATAAATATTTGTAGTTACTGTTCTGTAAGTCTAAATTTTCATATCGAATAAATAGTTATATTATCATAAGTTTGCATTTTTATCGTTATTTGAATCAAATGTTGTGTATAAAAGTTTGAGTTTTTTTTTAAATAGAAATGCGAACACGGAATACGTGTCACATCAATATTCTAACTATTTTCAAACTAAACTAAACGCTTGTGCTATGGAAATAGGACTAACTTGGTGATCTGGAGTGAGATTTGAACCCGCGACCTTTGGATCACGAGGCGAGAGTCCTAACCACAAGACCAACAGGCTACTCTTTTCCTGTTCCTTTTCCTTCTCGCATATCTGATCTACAAATTTAGCTTTTGATCAAAATTTATCTCTAAAATTTCTGAGATTTCTATCTTGAGAATCTAACACGGAATAATTTATTAGGGATTATCTGCAAACGCAAATTCATTGCAAAACGAGTAAATGAGTAAGTGGTGTCGAACGATATGATTTTGTATGATTCACAATTCACAAGCTTTACAATAACATTATTGTTATTTGAAAAACAAAGGTTCTTAATATATATTTCTTTATACGGAGTAAATCAATATCTGTTGCTAATATTTAACTTATAGATATTTTTATATTTAAAGAAGAAAAACGGCATGCAATATAAATTTTTAATAGTCGTCAATCTTTCTCAGGTTTTGCGGTTGTCAAAAATCACATAAAACTAAAATAAAACACATTTTTTGCATCTTTCTTCCTTTTTTAAACATAAAATTTAATAATACACGATAAGTTATCGAGAAAACTTAGAAAAACATAAGAATGTTAAAAATAATCTGGATAATTAGAAAAAGAGGTATTTGAAATAATAAAATCTGAAAAATTCAATATCACGGATATGTTATTAGATGTACATATAAGTATCAGATCTTGCATCTCAAAATGCAGAAAAAGATTGCTATAAATTGGAGCTCTGGAAAAAATGGGACATGATGTCTGAGTAACCTGAGACAGAAGACTGCCGGAGAGCTTTTCAGGCCGCAGTAAACAAAATAACGATAGTCAACGAAATCCGGAAGACCAATAGTGACCAATAGTGACAAGATTAATAAGATTGATAATTCCTAAACAGATATTCGGCCCGATTCTGAAAATAACAATGTCTGGATCTTTAAGATCTTTATCCCAACACTTAATAGACGATAGTAAAAATTAAAAATGTCCGGAGCGGATTTTGTAATTCTACGGCTCAAATACACTGTATTAAAAGATGATATAAGAAAGATTGTTTCTTACAATCGTATTAATTTCTTCATCCACAACGTCCAGATGAAATATCATCGCTAAACTTGTAAAGACCGCGTTCGGCGTTACCGCGTATTCAAATCTTCCCATCTTGACATTTGACAGATAACAATTTCAATTCATTTTGATATTTTGACATTTGTAATGACGATGGAAAGGTTTTTCCGAAACATGTAGGTGTAATTAATAAATATAAGTGGATACAAACGAACAATAAAATCAATGTATAGTACGGTTTTAAAATGCTCAATGGAGACCAACATCGTGATCAGTGAGAAATAACCACTTTTCTTATCAGATTCAAAAAAGATGCAGTAGACATTTTCTTCAGCAAAATATTTTTAAAATGTTAATTATTTTTTGATAATAAAAATTGTTAAAATCATAAATGGCGATCCGTACAAATGTTCCACATGGTACATTTCCTAGGGTGCTCATGGACGAGACAAAGGACAGCAAATAGACAGCAAATTGAGCGTGGAACTAGCTGTTATTCGTTGTCAATATGCATACCAACCAAACGATTTTTTTTCAGCAGAAAAGCAATCTAATCAGTGTACACACACCCTACTCATATATAAACTCTTATTGACGTTGGTTTTAAGTTGGTATCACTCAAAATTTGTAACTAGGACTCTTGTGTTTTTAATATTTGTACTAGAACTATAAGAATTAATTTTTAACTTAATTATACCATTATGTTTTGAGGTTTTTGTTTCAGAAAAACGAAGAAATTATTGAGAGCAGCCGGAAAACTTGTAGATTATCTGTGAGCACTTGGCTTTCTATCCATATGCTCAATATTGCATTGTCGAAATTGTGAAGTTAACTGTCAACCTGTGTTTCTTTGTCTAAAACAGCGAAAACTTGGCAGCCTAGTGGAACGTTCGCTCTAGTGTAGTGATATTTACATAGCTTATTTCAATTGGAATTTCTAGGGTAATGCGTTTATTTTCACTTAATTTCCATCACAAGATATGAAGTTTTAAAATATCCAGTTAGGTACCTATCAAAAATTAGACACAAAACAAAATTTTGTTACGTATTTTTTGATATTAAGAAAAACATTTTCCAAAACATAGTGTGTTTAATGATTGCAAATAGGAAATTCTGTTGAATAAATAATATTTCTTTCTTTCTTGCGCACCATTTTTTCGGTCTTTTTAAGTAAAATGTAAAAGAAATTGAATTAATATTAATAATACAATAATATCAACAAGTATCAAAAATCCAAAACTAGTAATTAAAAAAATAAATACGTAATATTGCTTTACATTATATCTCATCACTATCTTACCTTACCTGTCTATAACATGTACTCTGACTCCTTCGATTCCGATCTCGTGGTGTCGTACACACCCACGAGATACGGGCATCGCATCTCAAACTATTAAGATGAATTTGTATGCGCGACCATTCCTCCCCCTCAGGAAATCTCCCCCCGCACTGCCTCCTCCACCCACAACCTGAAGAGATGCGACCGATGATTTCGGTTTCCATTTAATATAATAATAATGAAAACAATGTTTCTTTGGGTAAGATTCGTCTTATTTTTGATTCATATGAGAATGGATCGGATAAAGGTTGCCACAATGTACAAGGCAATGTAATATGAATATTAATATTAATATTATAATTATTAATATTAATATAATATTCCTATAATGGAATGCTATTTATCATATGTAAATAATATTTAATATGTTAATCAACAACATTAATAAATACTGATTAAAGATAATAATTTTACACAAGCGATATTGGGAGCTGTGTGAGAGACCCATTCTTCCGGACATTTTTGATTATAAATATTATTAATTTATTTACCAAGTAAAATGAAATATTCACAAAATTTTAAGTGGCAGTATTACCATCTTCAGTGCAGTATCATAAAATCTGGGGAACAGATTTTGAAAAATCAAATGCCTTCATTTTCCTTCCATTGGACTGAAAAAAATGAAAATGCCAGAAATTTACTTCATTCAATGAATGTAAAAATTTTCAATTGAAGGCTAGGTAGTTTGAAGGTTTTCAATAGTATATTAAAAATTTGTTCTGAAGTTTCGGACATAATTGTTTCAACATTTTTACTGTGTTACGCATTGTGTTTTTCAGCTTGCGTTTTATGAGAAGGGTCCTTTCTGCAGCAAGAAGTCGATGATCTTGTAAGGAGATGATTCACGCTGACTCAATAAATTGGTGGTCTTGCAAACTTTGTTGCAAACCAATTCCGGGTTGCAATAGTGTCTTGTCGACAAAATAACTTAGCTAGGTGAGTCAAGCAGTGTTATGTTGCTGCCACAATATTGCTGAGTCGGGACAAACAAGTAGAATTGGGTTACGACACTGCAAATAAATATAAAGCATTGTCTATTATCTACGCTATTGCTACATGGAATTGGGTCAAGTTTGCAGGACCAAGAATTTTTGGATCATCTCCCTATAATATGATTTACCGTCTGCACCTGCGATGTTATATAATTATATTCTTTTTTTCTGTCTGCAAATAAGATTCGATTGCCATTTTGCAATGTTATGCGACTCTCAGTGTTTCCATCAAGATAAAAATGTCCCGCCGCTGATTTTACACCCCATGGCCTGGACCAACGGAGGCCATGGTTAACAGTTAGATCGCTAAACATACTCAATTTCTTTGTTGACATTTTAAGAGAACTTTCTTGCAATTACAATGCGGTAGATTCCCATTGCTTTCCTCATTGAAGAATCGTTGTCGGTGAGATCGATGAAGGTGCTTGTGCATGTTATCTTCTTTCCACTAGATGTCAGTATATATCACTAGAAGTATCTAGTATCTATCTAGTGGAAAGAAGATTCTTTCCACTCGATACTGGTAGTTACAAATTCAAAATTTTATTCAATTTATTTTATTTATTTAAGAAAACATACAGCGCAATATTACATAAACGCTTATATCTAAAAAAATTTGGTCAAATATGTGTGTTTCAAATATGTGAAGTGAAGTTTCCAGGAGCCGATAAAATAAAAACACACCATTAAATAATAAACTATGTTAATAGTGAACCATAAGGTAAATAAAACAAAATGAAAAATTACACTTTTAAAATAATAAACCTGTAAATAAAAGTAAATGAAAATGAAAGTTAACAATAAAGAAAATAGAAGAAATAATAATTATATAACTGCATACAAAGAGAAGGGTGGGAACTGGAAAGAAAGTGCATTAAATTAAAGATATATATTATTATATTCTTTCAAGATTTAGTAATCTCTAGAAAAGCCTCATATTATCAGTCACTTGCCTGTAACGATTGTAAGATATTCATGATCTAAAAGTAATAAGAAGTTTCGAAGCACACAGAAATTGATATAAAATAGAAATTTCAAAGCAAAAGTTTTTCATTTATTGTATGAAAAATTACTGATCAATTCGACTATGTTTTTTTAAGTAAAATAATAATAGCCAGAATAGTATGTACAATCGCGTTTTTTTTCAATCGATGTCTATCGATAGAAGATAAGAATTTAATAAAATAAATATTTATCTATAAATTTAATATTCTTCAACTTGTTGCATCCTTGAATGTTTGATTCCAAAGCAATAAACCTTTGAGAAAATTCATTTCCAAATTAATATTTAAGCAATCAGACAACCCATCAAAATTTTAAATCGTTTAACATGCCCGAATACTCGTTTTCAGTATTTTTTATTTTATTTCAGTACTTCATTGAATCGACTTATAGCGGTGCGCCATGGGGATTTTGAAGTATGCATCTAGGCACCAGAAATATAAGTACGTTCGTAATGTACAAAAATGACGCGGTATTTTTTTTGGGATATAACATTATTTTTATACTACTTTTTTCACAATTACACCTTTGTCTTTGAAATCCTATATAAATTTTAAATAATATTTTTCCTTATTTAATTGATTAAGGATTTTATTTTATAACTAAGGTTTGTTTTTATGAATTTAGGCTATTAGAGAAGACAATTAGGAAAATTATACTCAGATAATGATCTAAATGTATGCGACATATATTAAAAGAATTTCACATTCACAAACGAAAAAATTATATGTTTTGTTATTTACATTTAGAGAAGAAGAAAATCCTTATTAAAAATTTTTTTAGCCCACCGTATAAAGTTTTTAGTCCTGAAAAGAACCTTACATGCAATATTTTGGCAAAATCAATAATGTACTCTTTAGTTTCTAGATACCTGATAAAGTACGATATATTAAGATTTAAAAATTAGATTGAAAGTAAGAAATTTTTAACTTAAAATGTACAAGCAAATAATATCTAATTTAAACTTTAAAAATAAAAGTTACATTATAAGAATTCACAAATATTAATATTTTAAGTAGGTACCTACTATGTTTCGAATTGAAATACAAATATACTATACAACACTTTTGTACAGTAAAAATTTTTCTTTTTCCGAGTTTGTATTTAAAATTAAAATATGTACATTATTTACAATATGAATTAAAGTACATATAATTTATGAAACGATTCGTAATATTGAAAGTGCAGGTTTATGTTCGTCCTGTCGAGCATTCCTCGGGGCTATTTTGGATCCTTCCAATTTTTTGTTGTTGGGAAGGATGACTGATGGTCGTTTGATTCATGAGGGCACATTTTTGAACGGTTTTCTATATAATGTGTTTAATATGGTTTGAACGATGTGCCTCTTGATAACGGCACGGCTATAGCAAAACACTTATAGATGAGTACTTCAAAAGTAATGTATTTAAAATTAAATTAAATTTAACTGAAATTAATATATGATATTTATTTAAAGTTCTTTGATATCGCTATAAAAATATAATATTTGAACAGTTAATAAAAATAAATTGATTATAATTTATTCACTTAGTCTAAACAATTATCGATTAATATCGCAGCTTGTTCGTCACTATTAGATTTTAGAAATAAAAGAAATTACTCACTGTATTTTTGTGATGAAAGAAACTACTCCTCTTGAAACACTTATAATGAAAGTTAGCGAAATTAACATAACTTAGTTAAATAAAAAAAGAATAATAGCTGATATATTTTCGAGCAGATGATTCGATAAATATATGTCATAACACAATTACCCAGAATCTACCATGATATCTTACAAATGTATGTTTGTATAAAATAAAAAACTATATAAATTATAGAAGTCTCACAGAGACGAAACGTTTATATGAGAAACTTGTATGGAAGTCTTTTTATAGGATGGTCTCTATGAGACTTCTACATATAATTTATCTCAATTCAATAATAATCCCGCAATGTACTGTATTCCACATTTTATACGAAACATAGCTTATAAATTTATAGGAAACGTAATTTTGGAAAAGATATGTATCCTCGGTGATTGCTTTCAAAACATTTTTTATTTATTGGATATTGCTGCCTTTGCTTTTATACCCCAAAAATACAATAATTATGTTCTCAAAACTACAGAACTATACAACATAAAATATATACATATAAAAATATTGTTAAAGAAACTTTGTTACAATTCTTTTTTACTTTTTTATTATAGATTTAAAAATTCGAATGTTAATAATATATAGAATGTTTTTAGGTTTTCACGGCCACTCAGATTCTTCAGGTTTGTGTTTTTTGGGGTATTATGCCGTGTTATTATGACCTTTCCGGTCGACGTTTAGGATCCCATTGCAGGGTCCATCATGGTCGATTGATAATAATGTTCGGTAATATTAATGATATAGAAATCTGTCAACTTTTATTTACAGGTTGGAAATGACCTTCATAGATATTTCTCGTGTAATATTAAAATACAATGTAAGAACTTTTAAACTACTAGGCTGTTTTTATGGTTGAGAAATTAAAAACGACGTAGAATATAAATTTAAGAATAATACTGCAAATTTTCAAGTAATATGAGATATGAAATTAAAACATGTTTTATTTTGTATAAATTTTAGAATTTTGTTATAATTTTTTACGAGTGTGAGCGAGTAAACAGTGCACTTTAAAATAAGGTCCTGCAAGACGAGATTTTAAAGCCTTACCTCACATCAAAAATCGCGAAGCGATTACTGTCTCGACTGAATGTTCGGGCGTACGTTCGATATTCCTCGAGCTACCTTTTGTTTTCATGCCCGCTTCATCCCGAAAAATGATTCTGGAAACATTAAATAAATCGACATATAGACACCTACTCGCTGAGGGTAAACGTCTGCTAATAGCTTTTCTTTTAAATATAATTTTATTGGAGGTCCGGTGGTCATAATACGGCCATTACAGCGATACCCGGTAATTACAGACTACCCCCGCCATGCGACCGAACAATTTAACCAGGGAATCATTTTTTCCGTATTCGTTATTTGTAGATTGATGGATGAGATACTCTCGTTTTTAATATGAATTTTAATCCGATTCATTTCGGTCTCGCCCTGCCTTCTGGGAAAACCGATGGCGTTTCGTATTCGTGGATTGCTTTATAGTTTTCGAAATATTATAGCGTGTAATTATTTGAAAATTAAATGGTCATTTAATCCAATTGTAACTAAATTGGAAATAAGTGAAGTTGTCAGATGATTGACAAAGAATCCCCTCGCTTATAATTTAGGTCAATACTTAAGTGTTGCTGTACACATGTTAAATAATGACATAAAAGAACTTCTATTTTTACTCATTTCTTGTAAATACAGAATATTTAAAAGTAATAAAAATACCATTTAAAAGCACCATTCAATTATAGTATCGCCTTGTAACAACCAAATCTAAGATACCAAATTTCATACAACGCAGAATTTAACAAATATTAAATCAAAATAAATATGTCACTGAAAGAATTTTCCTTTGTGTTTTTAGCGACATGTTTTTTTTTTGGTTTTATTACAAAGGACTTAAGAAAGCAAATTTTTATAACTTCACCAATAAAACATTGAAAATTGTTAGAATATTTTGAATATTTTAAATCGTAAGTAGGCAGAAACAGTAGAAGAACGCCAGGGATGATAAAATTTGTCTTTCCCTTCTTCCTTCATACCTATTTATCACCATTCCAATAGATTTTCTATTTTTATGACTGCTATCTTAGCTTTCCATCAAAATTTGGTGGCGCCAGGTTATAAGTCGTAGACTTCTTATTATATTTAGACAAGCCAAGAAAAATTCGATAGGTGTGTACGCGTACATCCACCTTATGTACATCACCAACCATCAATCCAACCAAATAATCAACCAACCGACTGACTGGTCGTCCAACGATAGTAAAAATGAATTTTTCATTTTGCGGGCTGCTTAGGTTCAAGCAAATATTTCTAGAAAAAATGAGGATTCCTCGTATATGCGTATGACCTACACGTATGTTATATATGTATAGATGTCGTATATGTATATGCAGATGTATTGCTTACACATATGTCTTTATCCTTTATTTATTTTTCTCTTTTTTCTTTTGTCCTCTTTTTACAAATAAGATCCGTCCTTTCCTCCCTATTCCTGATTCCACTTTAAACTTTTATTCTTTGACTTTCTTTGTTTGTTCTTAACTTAAAAACTTCATTTTTATTGTATATTGTTATTGTCGTACTATTAGTTTATCATAAATAAATAAATATAGGCATACATGTATATACAAATGCGTATGAATATGTGTTCAGACATACTTCTTTAGTTAAATCTTATTCGTTTCCCCTTCATACTCTTTCCTTTTTATGCAGTATCATAATTATTATTTCTTTTCGTTTCTTTTTTTGCTATTTTCTGTATACTTAATTATTTTTTTTCTGTATTGTTTATTTATATTATAGTTTACTTAACTTATTTTATTTGTATTTCTGTTAGATCAAAGGTATGCATATATTTATTATATTTTAACAATATTAAAATAATATAATTATCCGGGGAACATGAGCTGACTGGGATGCTCAGTATTAGTTCGACGATGATGAAGAAAAAAAATGTAAAATGAAAGTATTTCAGCGCAATAAAAAAATTTTTCTCACAGTTACAATCACAAATAATGAAAGTTGATAAATTATAAACATTCATTTGCGTTACATTTCATCATTTCATCGAATTTTTTGGTTCGACACTGGTATTTTTCAAATTGTGAATGGAAATGATTTTTCGGAAAGATGCGTTTTCATTTTTTTTTTTAATTTTTTTACTTATTTCATTGCCGGTACAGAGTTCCACCCCTTTGGGTCTGCCACCGAAAATGCCCGTTCACTAAACTTCTACGGCAACGGTTCCGGCAATCGCAGCTCCCGCAGCTGAAGTAGAGGCTGACCTCAGAGTTTGGTGTCTAACATTCAAGTTGTCCATAATAACAGTTGCTCATATACATCAATCAACAAAATTTTCATTCCACTATTTCAGCAAAACGGAGGCAATGTTCATCCAAAAGGGATGTTATATTCTAGAATTTTAAAAAGCAAAGTATTTTTAAGTTATACTATTGTATTTTGTTATTACTTTGTTTTGCTTATTCATTATGAATATAGTTAAACAAGTTGACTTAGTTTATCACCACTTTATTTTTGGTAAAACCAACCGGTTTCGGAAACAATGATCCTTCATCAGGATATACTTAATATTATCAAACATAATAATTTCGTTGTCTATCCGTCCGTTCGTCTGTCTGTCCCCGTAAGTTCATGTAACGTCCATAATTTCATTCGAATTCGCGGCTAAAAAACGGCCGGAAATGGGGCTTGAACCCCGGGCCACCAAAACCAAACCAGCCGTTTCACGCATGTTGCCATGGCCGCCTCTCCTGCAGCTAGTTACAGTTTTATTATTAAAGTGTACCCTGATTAAGGAACGTTGTTTCCGAAATCGGTTGGTTTTACCAAAAATAATGGTGGTAAATAAGTCAATAATTCTGTCAATTTGTTGTTTTTAAGTTACTTGAAATCTTTTGAATAATGGATTAAATGAAGTATTATAAACAAAATCTTTAACATGCTGATTCGTAAATAATTTAAATACAAAACATGTTATAAATTTTTAAAAAAATCTACCATCCGATACAACGGCTGAGACAATGTACAAATTAAATTAACGCTTCAGTCATGATATTGACCTTTGGGAAGGCATTAGCAGCACTGTACGAGCGGCCAGCGCTCGCCTAGAACTCCAATCGATACATTTGGATAAGGTAATCACAGTTAAAATAATTTATTTCGGCAGATTAAATAGAGCGGGCGCTGATAAGTGACGGACTGTTTTGTCTATCCGGCGGACCAATCGGACGGCGAGTTCAAAAACCGCGGCCAATCAACGTAATGGCGAACCCGAATCACAAATTGAAGGCAATTCATCTTGATAACGATTCGATGCGCAGAGCCGTACTGGCATGTGTTGAAGGTTTTAAATTAATATTATTCAATGTTTGACTCGAGACACTCAAAAATTTCACTGCGCTAAGATCAGCTTCACAGTTTTTCCGGATTTGTCCAATCTATACTCATTTACCTCGTACACGTACGTGACCTTCCGTGTTTTTATAACTTTTCACTAGGGTTCATCATCAGGGCTAATGTGCTGTTATATATGTTGATGGTATTGTGGTCAAGTATTGGCTCGCACCATGCACGTCTCGTCAAGGAGGCACTCGAGATCTACAAGCTCCCGATGAACATTAAAAGAGATGTGGTCCCACACTGAAAACCTCATGGTATCCGGTGCTTCAAAACTGATCTCGCCGCGGATTCCGCAAAGATAGTGAATCGACAATACATGGAACAAACACGACAGCTTGTTTTCTATGTTCCCAATCACGTGATCGCCCGTATTCTTGGCACCATTCTAGCACAATTTGTAAATAACTTAACTATGCCGGAATCTTCGAGGACATCGTGTTTTTATAGATACATGATACTACAGATTCAGAGGTTATTATTATTACTATCCATATACCCGTGAAAAATCACGGATCACGGTTCGCGTCTTCGCTAAGCTCTAGTATATATTTATAGTATCTTTTTGACGGTCAACGGTGTTGACCGCCTGTCGCTTGCGTGTCCCAGGTTCACGCACTACTTCCAGCCGTCTAATTTCTAGCCGTGAATTAGAATGAAATTACGGACGTCACATAAAGTTACGGACAGATGGACAGACAGACAATGAAATTTTATGTTTGATTTGGTTGATACTATGCATAAAAAAATTAATGAAGATGCTTTGAAATATTAAAAGATTAACTTATTAATACATATTCGTTTAGGGTTTTGTTTACAATGATTAACCATTCAATTTACTCATCGAAATCAAAAAAAAATATTTTCTATATACAACTTAAAAATAATCGAAACCAAAGAAAGCTTTCTCCACGGAAATTAAGCCCTGGGTTAAGGATCAAAAATTTAGGATAGGTAGATTGCATAGATGTTCATATCAGCTGAGCTTAGAATTAGCTCACATCAATGTCAGGTGGAACAGAATTGTCTACATAGGTAATCTATTGATACATGATAATGAAGGAGAAAAGGGTTTATTGCACCCAGTACTCCGCTAGCCAGCAGATCAGTGGCAATGAATGGCACATAAAATATTTATTAATTTAAAATATGATTTTTATTTAAACTCTGTACCTACTGCACACACAATATGAGTTTTTAATTACTGCTATAGTTCCAAGAGGAGCAGTTCCTTTCGTCATAAGGTATAGATAATATCTTATTATCTACTATATTAGAAACTATAGTAGTAATTAATAACATATTTTATATTATGTTATTAATTACTATTATAGTTTCGAATATAAATAAGAAAATGATATCTTTATTATAATGTTGTACCACGAAGTAAATGTCAAATCATTCGATGCTATTGAAATATTTATTACTCGAAACATAATACAGGATGTCTCGTAGCTAGTAGAAAAAAATTCGGAGGAGTCTTCTTCCTTAAATTTTGAATAGAAAATATTTCTCACACTTTGGATGAAATGTCGACAGTAACGGAGATAAGCGATGTTGTGACGAATGTAAAACGCTGGACTATCGTGAACGAAGTTTTTATTGAGTATTAAAAATTAGTTGCTTTGATGCAAGACAATTAAAATGATTAAAGTCTTGCAGAAAATTGAAAAAAAAAGTTGTATTTAAGCGGACGACGATTCTGTGATAATTTTTTTATGTAAAAGTAAATTTGTCGTTTTATGAAAAACCGAAGTAAATGAAGTAGAATTTCAGCGCGTAGAGATCAAAGGTCATTCAGATTATTAACAGAAGCAGTGAATTCATTCATATTGTAATGTGTGTTAATGTAATTTTTTTTAGGTTGATTGATTGAAATTAACATTTTAGGTTGATTGATAGAAAACGGATGAAAATGTTAATGGGATTTTTCTGACAGTCGTTTTCCTAACAGTCGTTTGCCCGATAAGCCGACTATTCGACAAGCCAACTTCCCCAAAGCCCGACAGCCAATCGGATTGATTTTAAAACTGCGCCATTTGTTGACACATTTCATAATTTTGGGTTTTTATTCTTAAATAGTAATTAACGTGTTTTTAATAAAACCTTACTTTTAAATTGTGGTTAAAGAATCAAAACGGCGCCGGCGGGAGTAAATGCAATATTTTGTTTAAAATCATCTCTGTTTATGAATAAAAAGCATTTTAAAATCACCAAAAAACGTAAAAATTTCTTGCAAATTTATAACTTTATTAATATTGAAAACTTCTAAAATAATTTAAAACAGTTTTGTTATCATTATGCATGCATTATACTTGTAAGAAAATATATTTTGTGAACATATAAATATTAAATAGGTAATTATTGATTTTTGCTAAGACGCTGAAAACAAATGTTTTCGTCGCGGCTTGTTGATTAATGCTTATATTTTCTTAATTATTTTTAATAATGTTCAGTTTATTACTTTTGTATAAAAAACTTCTAAGTTATTGTCTTAAAGAACTGTAGTCTAACATACATATGTACGTTCTCATATAAATAAATAATGAAAACATTTTCGAAAAAAAAACGCCATAACGTCTTATCAATTCAATTCAAGTTTTCTGGACAGATTATTCACATGGATATGAGAAAATTGCCGTGTCGTGGTTCCTACAAGGCGGCACTGTAAATATTAAATATCGTATGAATACAAATGGTTAGATTTAATACCACGCTTGAGGCGCAATCATAGTTATTACCGCAACATTACAATCGTTAGTGGGGGGACGCCCGGCGGGTTGGCAATCGGACAAAACTTAATCGCAACAAAAAATAGCTCCGCTCACCGAAACCATCCCGATGGCCTCACTGTTTAATCGGCAAAGTGGTTCATACAGCCTTCTTTATAACCTGTTTAATCTTTCATATCTAATTTGGCCACTTTCGAGAAGTTACTTAGGGATAATTTGAATCCTTTTCGTGGAATAAAATTTAATTTTTGAAGACTTGTGGAGTCCGCTATTTATTTAATTTAGATTAAATATTGTGTTTGTATTTCCTGAGGTGATTTATTGAACTTTTAAATGATCCAGAATTATTTATATCAAGACATAAACTGTTGGATACAACTGGTTAAAAGATGATTAGCACCAATATAAAGAATATTATTATAATTTAATAAAAAAGAAGAACCACAAGTGACAGAAAGTATCAGTATTATATTTACGTAAATTGATTTTTTTATGCGATAAAATAGTATTATTTACTCGATTAGCTTGATTTTTAGCGTATTGTTGATAATACGTTTCTCTATATAAATAAAATAAGCATGCGTAAATAAATTCACAGATAAAGTTCAACTCAAAATAATCATTATTTCAAGACCTCAAGCGCTTGTTTAGTCCATTGATATTATGTGCCCACACATTTTGCAATAATGTTTAATTAATTAATTTTTAAGCCAGAGAAGATCAAAACTCAGGCAAATATGGTAAATTGCCTGTCTGAACTGAAGATGTGGAGTTTTATATAATAATATTTTTATAAAGAAAGACGTCTAGATTAATTACTTGAAATAAATAATTATTTAATATTTCTTTAAATTACGAAAAGATTTTTTATAACACATACATAATAGATTTCAATAATTAGTTTGGTCAAGTCTCCATTTAAGACGTTAATTCACTAAAAACGTACGTTTTTAGTCTGCTATTTGGTAAACCTATTTCGTTGACAGAAAATGTATTATTTGATAATCGATGCTGTATTATATAGTAAAATAAAAAAAACATATTTTTGATTAAAAAATTAAATGAAATGGCATTTACGACAGTCAGGTTTGTGTTTTCTGGGGTATTATGCCGCATACTATCCCAGAAAATACAAACCTGAAGACTGAGTGGCCGTGAAAACTTAAGAACATTCTTATTTACATCGATGTTCAAATAGTTTAAATCCATCCATGATATTTACTGTAGATGTAGTAAAAATAAATATATTTTAGTTAAAATTTAATTATCAAAACAAATTTACAAATTAATTTCTAAAACGTGATTTACGTGAATTTAAATTTTACATACCCATTTTCGGGAAAACAGCGAAAAAAATGATCAAGCCAATTCATGTAGTAGAGATGTGATTAGTCCCTGCCAGAATATCACACATGAGATCTCCGAGCGCATATTCCAAAATCGCCTGCATTAATTCGTTTATATTTTCGATTACTTTGCTCCGGCTAAAATTAGGGTGCACTACAAAGTTCACATGTACTGTGGGGGGTATATCGCTTTAAAGGGTTAACCCTAGACTTAATCTTTCAGCGTAAAATATTACAATATTAAGTATTTTGTTTTAACCACTGAAATAGTCAAAAAATTATTTAAAAAATAACTGAAAAAATAAAAAAACAATTAATTGGTAGTTTATTTTGCATTTTTAGTTCGACCGGTAAACTACAAATTTTCAAAATGCCACAAGATTGGTGCTCGCAAAACAAGTGAACGTAATATTGTAACTGTATTGTATGCAGTTATCATATTATGACAACTGCACATAGCTTGATATTCTTATAACGTGATTTTATATTGTGGGATGGGGGTGATCAAACCCTTATCCAAAATCCAAATAATCCATAATCCTTTATTTTCCCGGGAAACCCTCTGGTTATTTTTATATTATTTTATAAAATCAGATTTATCCAGCTTATTAAGCTACAGGGTGAATAAAAATTGACGGTAAAAGAACATTGTTTTAAAGTACTTTCGAAAATTAGAAATTCCAAGAATTAAACATAAAGAGCAAGATATGCTTATTTGGGAGTAATACATACAATTACAAAAAAAAAGTGGTGACTGATGAACAAATTATGAATGCATATTCAGATTCAGCAAATTAATAATTACATGAGAATCAGTGAAAATTATTCCTGCAACAAAATTTTTGTGTAATTAAAAAATAAATTTTAACAGTACAGTATTTGCTATATCCGAGTTCAATAAACACTCGTTATTCTGCGATCACTTCTATCGGAATGGCGATCATGCTGGAGGGCAAAAACTACGAAAATAATATATAAAATTCGCCATAGAATATGGCCGCTTTGCTCGCGATTTATAATCACAGCAATTTAATCGACAAAATCGCAACACGGTTATTTCACAAATGATAACATAAATGAAATAGGGTGTGAAGATTAAGCAGCGCGAGTTAAAAGAATTGAATTATGAATCCTTAGTGACTTTGCGTTTACCTCTTATCGGATGATTTTTATAAACTTTTTAAATATTATTTATTCTTCTTTAAATATCTTCTCATGCGTGCTTATGTATAATTGGATTGTAAAAGTACCGACTTATATTATGTGAAATATCTAATTGTGTGAGGTCTATGGAAGTTGGATTGTATGTGAGATGTTACCGGGAACATTCGGCCGATCTGCAGGTACTCGGGATCGCTCACCTCATGCCATTTCTGTTGTCTTCAGCGGTCGTCTCATATATTTTCTGTATCGTCCTCTCTCCATTTAGACGTATACAATACAATAACTTGTATTTCAGAGCTTTTATTCGGGTGTGGGTCTCCCGCTTCTATTCTAAGGGGGTCTCCTGCTGGAGTGTGACTTCTGTGTACTATTTTTTATTTTCTACTATTTCCGTTATGACGAAATTTATATAGACGTAATTTAATTAGTTTGTATCATTACCATGGTTGAATCTGCCGGTAGTGGAACTTCGGACTGGCAAGTCTCTTAATGTTTATGCTTATTATTCTATTTTAATTTTCCCCTGAAGGGAGTAAATTAGTGTAATAGCTATCTTTAAGGTTCAATTCTGTATTATTTAATTAATCTGGCTCCTAAGTTGCATGTTTACATGTTGTGTATTTTTATTTAACGGTATTACTCTAGACTTACATTCATATTTTTGTACATTCATATTTTTTACTTAAACTGTAGCGATTCTTGTATATATGTATCTTGTAATTCACACTTAATGGATGATAAGTATGTTCTAATTGTCATTTGTCCCTGCGTCTTGGAGGCAGAGAAAAGATTTTGTGTGGACTCCTCCCGCTCGCATTCTCATGAAAATCAGCGGGGCGGGCGTGAGTACGGTCGCTTTAGCATTGTGGCGAAAGTGTAGGGCCGATAGCTATTGATCATAGATGGGCCATGGGTTTCATATGGCCAAACCATTGCAATATCCATTTCTGTCGGCTAGTTTGTGTAATGCTTATAGTGTGAAGTTCGCCGTGTTCTTGTTATTTATTTTTATAAATAAAATAAGAACCATTATATGTGTGTTAAATTTATGTTCATTCTTCAACATTTTAATGTGATTTTTTAACAAAATTTTCTTCGAGTTTTAATAATTAAAATTTAAGAGTCGAGTAATATTATTCTCATGTACCTATAGTAAGAAGTCATCACTTAGTTGCCAAAAAAAAAACTTGAAAATATTTGTGATTTGCTAAAAATACGTCTCTTAGATGAAAAATGTACCATCATTTCATGACTCGTAATTTTAGGACTCTCTTGAACATAAATGTTTATCCCATATCGCACAAGGTAAATATTTCAACCCTTAATGACCCAACACTTTTAACCCTTTTATTTTACAGCTGGGGAGGGTATACTACGGGCGCTATCAGTTTATGGGCGAGGTGTTACAATTTTGATTATTGGATTTTAATGAAAGCCATGAGAGCCTTAATACTTGTACATGTCAAAATCACTTAAACAGCGGAGTATTTTTTTGGATTTTTATCTTTAATTTGGCTAATGGTTTATATTCATATATTGACCATATTCTTAGTCCAGTAGAGTACAGTAATTACGAATGAGAATTTGTACTTTTTATTATAAATTAATGTCAATTATTATTTTTCTTCAAAAAGAGCAAATTATTAGATATTAAATAAAAAAATATATATTTTGCTATTGAATTATTAATTAAATATAAACATTTGCATATATTTACTTTATATGTGCAAAAATGATTAATTATTTATTTGTGTATCGTTTTACAAAAATTTTAAGTTATTGTTGTTAGAAGTAGTAAATATACGACAAAATACAAATAATACGTTATTTATTAAAAAAACATTCGTTCGCGAACTGCCAGACTATTTATTATTATTAAAAAAACTACATAAAACGATATTTTATTACAACATATTTGTATAACTCATCTCGTGCAACGCATCACTAAAGGTTTTTTTTTAGTAAAAATTAAAAAAGTAAGATATTTTTATCTTATAATTAATATCTATCTGAAAAACTATTCTAATTTATCTGATTTTATGATATCCCAGTAATTGAGTCTCATTAGGTAATTGGCTTCAAGCGTTAAAAAAATCTTGTCTTAGTAAAAATTCAGTAAGTCACCTATTAGGTAACTGTTTTATATTTTTTTTGCAAATAAATTCACAAAAAACTAAAATAGATTTCCTGTTGGAAATTGAAAATGGAAACCGTGGTGGCCATACATATACACGTGTAAGGAGGTACCACATATGCTGACATCGAGCACGGCAGATCGTTACCCTCGATACAGAGGACGCGGCAAAAGCGCTGAGCAAAACGAACAAGGCGACGATGTAAGCCGGACCAATGACCGAGTACAAAGGCAATGTATAGCAGAGGGCATGGACTATCGGAGTGACGAAACGCACCTTGCTGATCTAGGCTAAATACCCACACGCGCGGCAGAGTAAAGAGGAAATCATAACACCCCCGATTCCTTTGTTCTGGATCACTATTTAAGCACGCGCCCGCAGAACAAATCTTCTCACTCCAGCGGGGCTTCTCGGATACAGCGGAAGTCCTCGCTGTCATACCTTCGAACGTCACGCTTTCACTTGTAACCTTTGTACACTACTGTATTGTTTATAACTTGAGTTTTGTAATCAAATAAATTCTGTCAAACCATTGCGACTTTTACATCATCAACCGCAGTAGAGATCTCCGATTCTACAAACGGAGTGGTGACCTTTGAGTTTAACTCTATCCAAAACCGGAGGGCTCATCCACCTTGAAAATGGAAACCAAAAATTTATGAAACAAATATTTAGCTTCTGTGTCTAAAATTTATCCTGGAAGAACTTTTAAACATCTATCCGGGAAGAACTTTTAAATATCAGATGTACCTACTGATATGAATCATCTTTCATACATATTTTTTTAATAACCGACATACTGAAACGTTACAAAAAAAAATAGGCATTATAGAATTAAGTAACGATGGCGATGAATAGGACATATAGAACTGATGTAAAAATATTATATGATCATGTAGATTTTAAATAATAATATATGTTTATGCAATAGTTTACTCAGAAATAAAACTGTAAAATTTTATTATTTTTGGGTGTATTAATGAACTTTTTTGTTATAATGTACCTTCGGAACAAAAGCTTACATACACAAATTTAAAATAAATAAAAAAAACATTTCTGTAGTAGAGAGTTTGAGCCTGTTTGGTTAGGCTTTGTTTAAAAATATTTTATAATATTAATGTGATACATAAACTATTTATTTATAAAACAATATTTAAAATTATTATTTTTTCTACGAGTAACACATATAATGACATTGATTATATGACATTGTATCTTGAATGTTATATGTATATAGTTGATTCAAATTTTCTTTTTTACAATTCTATTGCAATTCTATCATGGAACAAACAATTTTATGGAAATGTTAAGCACACTTT
This sequence comes from Agrypnia vestita, assembly GCA_016648135.1. Taxonomy (NCBI): domain Eukaryota; kingdom Metazoa; phylum Arthropoda; class Insecta; order Trichoptera; family Phryganeidae; genus Agrypnia; species Agrypnia vestita. The sequence goes on from JADDOH010004704.1 coordinate 206,801, forward strand.
CCATACAAACACAAACATTGAATACAATTTTATTTCTACATCAAACAAAAAATTAGTTACCTTCTCTTTGGTTTTTTTAACTTATATTTTCTGCATGTAATAAAAATTTATTTTATGCTACATAACGAAATTTATGTAGAAGTTTTAATTTATACTCAACTAAACTTGAAAGTATCCATACGTGGGTTTTATCACTACCATAGTTTAGAATTGGGCAATCTTTCGTATGAAGTGTTATTTAATAACTAATCTAAACACAATGTGTCAATTTATTCCGGAAAGGGGTGGGTATGTTTGCCAGTGTTTTTTCGGTCATTGATGGAAATATTGACAATTTAAATATAATGTAACTCATTCGTGTTTTCTCCAAACTGAATAATTTGAATTTCTACGTTTTTTTTAGTATATGATCAGTCCCTTATAAGTTACTGAGCGGAGAAGTTTTGTTTTTTGCACTCCCGAAACGAAAGAATGCAAAGTACCTACTTATCAATTATGTGATTAGAAAATTCCGAGAAAGTATTATGTTTAATTTAAATTTTTTACCCAAAAACAACAAAGCCAAGAGGCCCGATTACTGTAGCGTACATCACAAAACACCCAAGCTTGAGAAAATTACATTGGTAGATATATTGTGACCTGACCATGAGAAGCCACTGTTACGCCCACAGGACTACGGGGGTCCCCTTAGTTGTTTAACGATCTTCATTTACTCTCGTATTTATATTTTTCGCGGTTTTGCCTGTATATTTAATATCACAATCCCAAGATTACATAGGAAATATAGCCTATAAATTTATGGAAAACATGATTTTGGAAGGGATAGATATTCGGTTCATTTTAAATTAAAAATCCTCGGCGACTGCTTTAAAAACATTTTTTTAATTTTTTGGATATTACTATTATTCTGCTATTTTTTTAAAATAAATAGAGATTCGAACACGAAATATGTGTACATCAATATTCTAACTATTCTCAAACTAAGCTAAACGCTTGTGCTGTGTAAATAGGACTAACTTGCTGGTGTCCTGACAAGGGGCTCGAAACACCGATCACCAGATTACTAGGCGAGCGTCATGACCACTACACCAACAAGCTACTCTATTATTATTATTATTATTATTGATAATGGCAAGGCAGCTTAAGCCAATAGGCCCATATCATTGTCTCTCATTTGATTATCTAGCCTATTCTTAAATTGATTGACACTGACTGCAGAAACTGTAAAGCAAACTGTTCCACATATTGACCACTCACTCTATTGCCTCCTCGGTGACTGATGTAAAAACATTTTTTAAATTTTATTTGATCATTCCTTTTTATTTCACTGCCTTTACTCATTTATGCCTTTGCTTTTGCACCCCATAATTCTAGTATTGGAGCTGAGAAGAAATTTGACGATGTTCTTATTATTATGAAAGGCGAAAAAGTTATAAATCGTATACAAGTCTTAGTTGAGTGTAAATAAAATCAGTCATGTTGCACCACAAAGTGACTGCCACGCCAATTAATAATGCACGTGGAAAGTTCACGGCCGAAGTTGCTGCATGCAGCGGGCTTTGTGGCGAAAGATACGTCTGGTCACGTGATCCCCGATCAGCCCCCGGGGCTCGGAGGTCTTCCATTCCACATCCGGAGCGGGGAATTATTAACTAAGATCTCCGCTGGCCCTCGCGGGGGAGGCCCGGGCCGCCCGGCCTCCGACCGGAAGCGATGGTTAGGACTGGCATTAACGTGGACCGAAGATGCTGAGAACCAATGTGTTGGCCGGAAATTAAGATGGATGTTAAATTAACAATTAGAACCGCCCAATATAAGGGATGGGTTGCCGGTGTTTGCGGATCTAAAGGATGTAATGTGTTTATTTTAAAGTTTGTCTCGAGAGATGCTTTAATTTGTGAAGGTATTTTTATGAACTTTAAAATTTTTATTTATTTATAACTATGATTACATATTTATATTTTTTTGTATTCAGATTAAAATAATAATATCCATTATTTAGATTTTTTTGAAGTTACGAAAATTGTCAACTAAGTAAAACGAGTTGAAAACATACGGAAAAAATTAATTATTTTTAAAAAAGCAGTCTCTTTTATAACATACATTATAAGATTTTTTTGTTTATTAAAGATAATAGTTTTCATTGTAATATTATTTAAAAAAACATGTCACACATCTGTATAATCACATAAAGCCCATAAATGTTGAGCAATTATCTATTTAATATATTATATCAATTATATAGTTTTGTAATTTATTTATTGATTAAATAATTAAGTAGATATATGTCATTTTAGAAAGATGTGTTTATTTAAAATAGGTAGACAGGACAGAACTAAATGCTCCTGTGTCCTGGCACACCACTTTTGCCTCGTCCACTTTCATACATCATCTCATGCACAATCTTCGGTTGGCAAATGATGTCTGTTCCTTCAACACTCGCTTCATATATTTTATTGGCTAGTATTAACCACTTATATATAGTAATTAAAAATATATTAAATCAGTAAAAATTCAATTTTTCGTTTAATTATTTCGATGGCCAATGATACCACGATAGAAAAATAAATTCAAGAAACTTAGGTATTATACATTTACAGAGATGAACAGTAAAAGAAAAGAAAAATTAAAAAGTAAACTAAACTAAATTAAAAATTACGCTATCACAATAAAATAGTTCAAATCGGTTGGATAGCCCACCAAACCATAAAATAAAAATAACTATTATACCTACGAGACGAGCGTTTTAAGTTATATGGAGGTTAACAGCCAAAGAAGACATCAAACCGTTTTACCTTTGAGAAAACAAAATTCGGAATGCCAAAGCGGCTGAAACTTGCGGGACATGTCAACTTTGAAGGCGCGCGTGTGGTCGTGAATATCTCCAAGACATCGCAACCCGGAGTCGTCCCGGGAAGACAAATAACTCAGTAAATTATTCACATATTCACAATCGTAAAGCATCGCCCGAATTCCTCCCCAGGCCGCCCAGCAGCGAGCACGTCGCGCGGACCGCATACGGATCCGAAGGGCCGAGTTATGCTTTGATTGTCCTCTCGTGAGGCAACCGCACGCGTCTTCCAGTGAGATGTGTGCCGGAAGGGTGGGCGGCGGGCTGCGTCTACCCACCCTTTCGCTTTCGTCCGTATTTGTAGAGGGATCACACATTCTAGGCGAAATCTTTCCGCTTTACTCCTACCTGCTGGTGTCTAATTTATGTACGGCATTTTTATTAATAATACGAAAATTGGGACCTGTACACGACGCAAGGTTGCTTTAGTTATTTATATATTCCAATCGAGATGAAATTTTGCACGCAGACATATTCTCGATGACAATGCGTGAATCAATTATCAGATTCACTGATTATACGAAACATAATTTTCATATAGAAAATTAGTTAATGAGCTTACCGAGAGATGGCGCTAGTTTCGTACCCAAGTGATTTTGTACGCCGGTTAATATTAAGACTAAAATATATTTTTTTCCTCTTAATAAAAGAACAACAACATCAACAACAGAATCCTGTAATCCACATATAGATATCTATATCGTGTGCGCCCACCTTTTATTTGGAGAGAAAAATAGTTTAAAACTGACATAAACAAGAAAAAAAGTCGAAATAAATCAAATCAGCACAAAAAAATTTTTCACAATCAATCAAAATGGGACTACCTTGCCAGTGTCCTGGAATAGAGTTCAAACCACCGACCACCAGATCACTAGGCGAGCGCCATGATCACTACATCAACAAGCTACGTAAGCTACATTTTTTAAAAATATATTTACTTTTATTTAAATATATTTACTAATATATTTAAATTAAGTTTCTCCTTAGGTTCTTGAAATTCAAAGAATATTTTGTATTTTAGGAGCAACAAAATGCGCACAACATGCAACGGAATATTTTCACCTGAAGTCCCAATTCACCAATCAAAAGCTAATATGGCAATTTTCCTAGAGATATTTAACCAATATGAATTCTTATAATTGACGTCATCAAGTCGTTAGAAAATAGTGTTATGAAAGTGCATATGCTCCGGGCATTGTCATTGTCAGTTATTTTCTATTTTATGATGTATTTTTCATAAAATTATTGTGATCGAATTCATAATGAATTATTAAGATTAGTGAATTATGTGCTAACTGGTTCATTATCTCTTTAAATAAGCAAGGTTTTTTGTCCGTTGATGAAGAAATCGTCATGATCGTAGAACAATGACGGATGTGCAAAAAATTCCATACTGACTTTTTTGGATCGTTAAAAAGTGAAAAAAAGAAGCCATTTATGGTACAGAAAGAGTTTTTTCTCATTAATTTAACCGTCGTTATACGACGTTAGTATAACGACGGTTCTGATTTGCGATCGTAGATCAATGCAGCATTTGTAAAAACGTCGTTGTACTCCGCTGACTATATTTGAGGTTTTAAAAGTATCCACTTTAATAACTAACCCAAGTTTCAAAGGAAAATCTTTTGTAGTTATCGAGCTATGACAAAAAGTGTATTTATGTAAATAAAACTTCAAACTGCTCTCCTGCAAACTTGAGAAAAATCACATGCGTCGCTGTTCTACGATTATGACGATAATGTCATTGATGTAAATTCTAGTTTGCGTGGTATACCTCGATTTTCCAACGCAAGGTATACAACACAACACATAGTTTTTATATAAACCGTAGAAATATAACGTCTAACATGCATGTACAAGCACCCATTTTTTTTCTGTCGATAGATTTCTACAATGTTTGTTTGTTTTGTCGAAAACTGGAAAAAGCATTATTTTAATTAATATTTTATTTTTGACAAATAATCGTTTATTCCGAAGCCTCTCATACCTGCTGACGAAAATAACGTTGCCAGCTGAAAATATTTATGTTGGCTTAAAAATTCCAGAAAGAATAAGCTGTGCAAATGTGATACCAAAACGCACCGAGATTTTTCTGCTTTAGACAAATTTTTCGTTTTATAATTAAGATTATTAAATGGCATTTTATAAAACATCAGAAACGAATTAACAATATTCTTATCTAATTCATGATTTTGTGATGGAAAATTGCAGTAATTTAAATGAGATTATTCTTATTCATTATAAAAAAAACTTTTTGAACAATTAACGTGTCAAGAGGTACTTTACCCATATTTTAATTGCTTTGGCTGGCATCCTAATTGGCCGAGAATATATTAAAGAATAAATAACAACAAATTATATGATGCAAAGGTCACTTGACATGTCGGTGTTTTATAAAATATACACGATTATTTGTTTCCTTATACTTCAAGTTATAATATTATTTAATTATATAAATTAGGAACATATGAGTATTTTCATTTATATTTCTTTACAATGAAGCCGGAAAAAATATGAAACATGGAAATAGATATTTGGAATGCTACCTTGCACAGTTACAAAAAGGTCCTAACTAGAATTTTTCTTAATAGCTGGGTTAATTATAACATAAACGCGCATAAATATATATTTTTTGGTTATCTCGCCCTTTAATATAATTATTATTTCTAAAAATATTTTTACTCTAGGTATATTGTCTTCATTGAATTAATATTTATTGTTTTATCTATTCTTCTATAATTTATTATATTGCCTATTGAATCGCCAACTATATTTTTATTTTTTATTATGCATTATTAAAATTATACATATTTTCTATTATTATAGATCGTGCCAACTTTATACAGCTTGTCGGCACGGTTATATAAAACGGCACATATAAAATTACTATTTCTAAATTTAAAAAATATTGATTGTATTATTTGTAGGTATATATCTACTTCTTTTATTTGATTAATTACACCAACATGTTTCAGAAAAACCTTTTCATCGTCAGGGTGTTGTATAACTGTCAAAATATTAGAAAGAAATGTCTTTTATTTCTTGTTTTTCTAAATTATTTGAAAAATTATTAGTTTTATTTTATTTTTATTTGATACGTGTTGGTGTAATTAATCAAATAAAAAAAGAAGATATACAAATAATACAATCAATATTTTTTTAAATGTCAATCTAAAATGTTGCTAAATCAATTGAGAAAATTTCTAAATTTAATTTCATTGATGTATATTGTGTAAAATTATTATATATATTTCTAATTTCATCGAATTACTATTATTGTTTTATTGTCTCCTTTAATTCTACATTTTTATTGTTTCTAAATAATTTATTTTTAATTTATTAATTCACATTTGTATTTGTTTATATATTATTTCTACTGTGTATTATTTATCACGTTGTACAAGTAAAAGACTTTAGAGCCGTATATATTTAAATAAATAAATAAACATTATTTAAAAACTAGCAAATAAGTAATCAGCTACCGCCAACTGCTTGACTGGACTGATTAAGTTAGCTTCTAATCCCCTTTTATGTTGTTTCTTCTTTCGGCATTCACTTTTAGCAAAAAATTTTTTACAACGCTCCTCTTCAGACATATGTAGCGTAATCCGAATAGAAATAGCATGTAGTTAATATATATTTATATAAAATCGAACCAAAATATAATATATTTCACAAATATTATCATATTACTAAGATTTGAACACATGATATTCATTTACATAAATATTTAATTTCGATTCTTTTCAAAAATATATGTTTGCGTAAATGCCTACGTGATCACTACGCATGCCTTCTGAGAAGCATTCATACTTCGACGTTGTCTTTAAGGTTATTTCACATTGCAATAATTATTTATTTATAAAAAATGTTCATACATGCAGTATCATTAAAACAATAAAGGATAAAGCGAAAACGATTACATTTTTGGTGATGGCAAACAGGATAATATTAAGCTGGCAATGGCCAGTATCGAGGTAATAATAAAATTGGCGAAGTAGCAAGATGCACATTTTATTTTAACATACACAAATAGATTATTAAATACATTATTATTTTAAGTAAATCGAATAATAAATGATGTATATGCTTTCGACTTTGAGATATTTTCAACCATGGGTACACACTAACCTAGAAATTTAATGTCAAAAATATTCTTGCCTGCAGAAAAAATAAAATTGATATAAGAAAATATAAATATCGATTTATTTCATATTTAAGTGACTTGAATACCTAATGTATATATAATATTTATACACATTGAATAATATCTATTTTTTTTAATAATCATAGCAATATTCAAAAACTCCTTTAGAAACTGCATGGTTACAAACGTATGCAGAACGTGCAGAACTTTCTAGGTATTCCAGAAGATTTTGTGATAAAATGTATCAGTTATTTTTCCGAGTCCTTAGTTTTTGGACTTCCAAAGCACCATCTCGGGGGTTGAAACGTGTTGTGTAGATATGAACATGGGTTCAGGTCAATATGGTGCTATTGGTAAATAGTGTGAGTGTATGTATTGGTTTTGGACTGGACAAACACAGTCAAATACATGATTTAATCGAAAACCACTATCCGTGTTTACACTCGTATTTACTTTGTGATAATAAATTTTCATTAAGAATTCAAAAGGAGAAAATAAAACAACCTGAAAGAATACAATATCAATTGCGTGCGTTGTTATCACCAAATATGTCAATCTTATTAGTAAGGTATTCGTTTTATAAAATGTATTCAAATGAGATATCTTATGGTAGGTTGACCTATTTAAATTGATTTGCTGGATATTTAATTGTACTAACGGCATATTAATAGTATTAATTTCATAAAGTCTAGATATTAATCTAGACTTTATAATATTAATAGTAACCTATGTCTTTTTTATTTCATCGTGATTGATGTAAAAGAGGCGCTCTCCATGTTAAATGTGATATAATGTACATTAGAATATAAGAATTCATTCATTGGAATGTTAAATATTTATTATAATTAATGCGATGAGAAAAATAGCTGTTCTGCTACATTTCAGTTAATAATGTAATTTATAACACACTTAAAGTTCGGTTTTACAATGAATATTTTATTACATTTATAAGGTATAATTAAAGGTACCGAACACAGCAAAATTTATACCTTTTATGATTACAGTGATCGTTGACAATGCTGATTTATGGTAATAATTAACCGTAATTATTTGGTTTGTGGGTTCTACACACAAAATTTATAATTTGATCCATATCTTGTTTAGTTTAATTTCATGCGCACCTTTCGTTGAAGGCAAGTTAATTTTCAGATAACATTAACAGTCAGACGAAAACACAATTACGCCGAGGGATATGAAAAGAAAATACCAGTGATTACGGGAATGAAAAATGTCGGAAAATATGTTTTTACGTTTTTCCGAAACGTAGGTTTTTCTCTATCGAAACAAATAGACAAGAAAAGATTTATATAAGCAATAAATAAAATTTCCAATAAATAATTGGCATGGTATCATATCACGCGAGTTGGAACGCAATTTATGGCAAACAAAACACTATTCGGGAAATTGCCTATAAGTTATCCTTCTATAAAGATTCTAGCCAAACAAAAATTCAACGTATATAGATATTCACGAACTGAGATGTATTTTATTATGATTTATTCATTTAATTAACTCAAATTGAAGTTCAATTTCAAATCAGGAATACGAAAAAAGGTATGTTTAAATACTTTAACAATTATGAAAAAAACTGCAAAATACAAATTCAATGTAGATTTTTCCCTACCTATACATTATTTTTATTTAATTTACCCGCAACACGTAAAATTTTTTGAAAAATTTCCCGTAAAAAATATGCAGACGGTGCATACAAATTTTTTGTTTAAATAAACGAGTTTCTCTACGAATTAAAATAATGTGTTACAAGGGGTAACTTTTGAAGTACGAGTATAAACGCATTTGTAGGTAGCGAGTGATTGGTATAACTGAGTTTGAGATATATTTAAAGTGGATATTATTTTGAGTGATATTGCAACTCCGGGGAATAATTGAAATTTGACTAAAATGAGATTTGTATTCCATTACCTGTCGTATCGGGAGAGCAGAAAGGATTTGCAGGGATCAGGGCGGCAGGAGATTGCGAGGCGGCAATGGCGGGAGCGTCTAACGGCGATGACAGCGCGACGAGTTTAACGCTCCACTGCTTGTTCGTGGGCTAATTAAATTCTGGACTAATCTCTCTCAACTTGTAATTTGATTATTATCTTGCAAGATAGTATCCGCACCTATGCGGGTGTTACACGCGAGTGTTATGGCTGGGACGACCTCGCCTCTCGCTACGTGGGTACTCGTCTGATCCCCTGCATACATGCAATCCGGGTATCAGGGAGGCAGGAGAGCGAGGTGGGGGCGGTATTAACACTGCTAAGTGCGTACTGAGACAGTGAGGCGAGGATTAAATAATATCGGTATCTAGAGAATACACTGAGGGAACCACAAGATGCATCGTTTGTCTAAAATTTAATACAATATCTATTAATTGCAAAACGAAAGATATGATTTAGCAATAAAATAAACATTTTTTACCGTTTAGACTAAATCAATTGGTTTTTTACTATAATAATCAATACGTTATGAATATTAATTGTTTTTTAAAACAAACATAAAAATTTACTTGGCTTAAACTGCTACCGACCAATCGGTTTCGGAACCACCGTTCCTCTTCAGGTAAATTAAAAAATAAACATTATAAAATATGTGCAATAATAATAGAATAGTTTTTGAGTGTAGGTATCTGCCGTCTGCCGTATGACATTATTTTCTACTAACATTATTATTTTATTGTCTGTTTTGAGTTTTTTTAATTATTTCAAATATAATTTAAATTTCTCATTTAGGGACTTGAAATAAACATTGTTGTATTAAATCCTCTCTTGTCGGGTGTTCAAGTGAGTGGGTGGCTGGGGAGGCGGCTAATAAATAAATAAATTTTTAATTAATTATATAGGTATTTATTGAAGGTTTTGTAAATTTTTCTTAATAATGTATATAATTTTATTTTCCATCAATATCTATATGTATGTATATAGCGTTTATTTAGTATAACCACAAAAATCGTTTATAAAATGAATAAAAGTTTACTTTTACATTTGTACAAAAAAAATATGATGGTGTATAAATTTATAGTCTTCTTACAGTATTTTATCAGTTAAGTTTGCTACCTGCTACTAGGCCTTGCGGGCGGCTGTACTGGCCGCTGCTCGGACATTAGTGCTCACTACGCGGCCATAGGTAACCGCAATTGGCTGTCGGCTATACTGGCCGCTACGCGGCCGACATAGGCCGTGACAGTGACAGTGGCTATAATTATCTACGATTTACTATCGCCCATTTGGTTATTTTTTGAAACTGGTAGCGGAAAAACTACGCACTGCGTACAGCGAATGCTATTAAGTTTGGCATATTTCGCATGGAACGTATATCCTAATCTAGATTGATATAGGAAAATAAACGTATCGATGAATCTCGCATTGATGTGACTGGAATGTTTGGTAATGTACGTATTATATTTCTGCACATTGAATAATAACTAAATGTATTTTTAAATAATATTTACACTTTGTTTTTAAAAAAAACATACAATTTGGTTAATTTTTGAAGCTGGCAATGGAAAAAACGCATTACTTGATGCAGATTTAGTGTAATAATAATATAGATTGATGCTTCTTAAGGTGAAGCCAAAAATAACAAATTTTGAATGACAGAATACAATTTTAGTGATATTAATTAATTTTTTAGAAAAGGTAGTAAACATATGATAGAAGAATATAAAAAAAGCTAGGTGAGTTTCTAATAGAGTGCACTCCACAAAAACGCCTAATTCTTCCTGACCCTCTCAATTACTATTATTATTATTAGTCTCATTTCTGCGGTAAAAACCACGTGCCGTAATGGTAGTAAGAATTTAAACTAAGCATTATAAACAAAAATTATATTTTCAACACCATAGAGTATGAAGAAATTATTGATAGCAATAAAAGGATAATGTTCCGGTACATCCGGACAGCCGAACGAAGGGTCGGATATCTATCAATAATAAAATTAAATTACCGTGCATACACTGTGAATGCTAATATCACAACACAGGTAATTTTCAACACTGCTTCCATAGGATGTAGCCACAAACCTCAAACTGTTAATAATATAATAAATGTAGATGAAGTTTTTGGATGAAACTATATTACAGTTTGGAATTCTAAAACAATTACCGTGCAGATAGATCACCCTCAAACCATGGGGACAGAAATAGTTTTCAAGATATGTTCATGTCACAAAATAATTATACAAAAACTCATCGATGTTTTCGATAATACAGTGGACCCTCCCGTGTTATTTTTTCATATTCGTTAAAGAAAATAATTGTTCATTTTCAGGTGCAGGCAGTCAATAAAATAATATTTCGTAAATTCAGAAACAGTGAACGTCACGGTGGACGTCATAGCGGCTGGTTTATTGTTGTGTTCCTCTGAGCTTTTTCAGGTTAAACGTTTGAAATTAAAATGCAGTAAATATATGAAATCATTTTTTAAGAGGATCGGAAATTTTTTACGTGGTAACTGTTCATATTAATTTTCAAGTCATCAACACCTCCTCCATAGTTTTATCCATATTTTGTTTATCATGGTTACGCGTTAAGAGAGGTTTATATAAAAATAAATTTACATAAGTATGCAAATATTGAAAACCATCATGTACAGACGTACACTTACTTTTTTTTAAATCCGATCACTTATCTTATCCATTTATTATATAATTTTAATCGGCCAAAATTAGTCGCCTTTAAATTTATTCAATTAAATTTTATTTTATTATGGATGACACTTAGTAATGTTAATGCAATAATAAAACATAATTAAAAGCATTATTTGATCATTAATATTACTCATATTTATTTTAGCTTTTATTCGTATGTACTAAGTAAATAATTAAGCTATCTTTAACACGCTAAAAATTACAAAATTATACTTTATATTTCGGCCGCGCGTTGAGTCTGTCAGAACAATGCCATCTAGCGTCTCGGTGGCGGTTAACGCTATTACGCGTAAAATTACGCATTTTTTTGCTTTTTATACTTTACGACAATTTTCATACCTCATCATTGGTGGACATTGTCATGCTTGCCGTACTTATTCACGGGTGACATGAAAGTCTCCCACCGATAAAGTATTAAAATTAAGTTATTCAACCTTATTGGTGGGAGACTTTATATCGCCCGCGAAGAAGTACGACTAGTCCATTACTTTTGAGGCCTTTTTAGCCTTGACAATGGCACGTGATACCGTGTCGAAACGTCGGCCTAGGTCTTCTCAGGGAGACCATTTACAAGAAATGCGAGGTATTCCAGAAACTACTTTTATTCCATACGATAGCACTCTCGGTAATCTCAAATAAAATAGTTGGCTGCAGGAAGTGTTGTAGATTTTGAGAGCATGTATTCGCAGAGCGCAAAGGTCAAAAACGCATTCGTTTAATGTTCTCTCCTTATAAAATGCAATTATCTTAAATAAATGCAGCTCCAATAACTGTATATCCTAATCTCGTTACTTTTATTTGATTGGATTTATAATTTTTGTTTCGTTTCCTATCCTCGGATAAATTTCTTCAAAAGAATTAAGAATTAAGTAATTGGCGCTTTTCCAATGAAGTAGCATGATTTATACGTAATTGCGGGATGCAAATATTACCTAAAAGATTATCATAAATAGTTATACAGACCATAATTTTATATTGAAAATGTGTTAAGGCACTTAAAAAATGTACTTGAAGAAAAAAATTCAATGTATAGAAGTACATGAATCAAAAATCTCAATTCTGTTCAAAAAAAGGCAAGCGCTATGTAAAATATGCATGCTCTCCATGTCCGAAATAGGACTAACTTGAAAGTCTCCCGAGACGGAGCTCCAATATTCGATCTCTCGGTTACTTCTAAAGAAGCACGAGTATTTTTATATTTAGTATATTTACTTTATAAAAATTTTCGTGCCGTTTTATAACTAAAATAATCAATATTTAGATTTTTATTTAAGAAATTTCAAAATTAGAGTTAATGAGCATTTGAGATGTCTAAACAATAAAAATTATTCATAATTTGTGAATCACCTGATAGAATATAATCAATTTTTTGATTTAAATACAGGTTCGAAAATCTTACATAATAATACCTGGAATTTTCATACGGATAACATAGGAATATTATAAATTAGGAAAAGTGTCAATAAAAACTGAAATATTATAAATAATCCAATTAATTTTGTATATAGCCCTCTCTTAAGCCTGTTTCCATTGTAATTCGTACTTTATGCTAACTTCATTTGTAAACAAACCCTTTTTTAAACCCTTTCCTACCATAACTAATCTGTATAGGTACATTTGAAAAAAAAATAGTACATTTGTTATTCCGAAGCAGGTAGTATCGCTTATAAAACATGTAGAATATTTGTAATTAAAATTAATCGTGGTTAAAATAAATTTAGTGTTATTACTCCCTTTGTATTAACTCGTGGCGTCTGTTTGTCTGATTGACGCAAAAACTTTGGATCGATTTTTAACCCTTTTCCCGTGATCCAATCGAGCTGAAACTTTGCAAGCAGACTCGTGGCGACTATCAAAAAGACTTATCTAGTTTTAGTTAAAAAAAAATAATAATTATAATACAATTTTGGATTTTTAGAATTTTTGAATAGTTTTTTCATACAACTTACTCAGTTGTATGAAGAGACTGCAACGCATCTGGTAGACACTAAACTTAATTATAGTATAATTTTGGATTATTGGAGATTTTTTATTACTCCCTTTCGTAGCGTCGCCCGACCGAAGCCCAATGCGTAGGTTAAGCGCCAAACTAGTTTCCACTAGTAAATGAGAAAGGGAGTATAATAAAAACTTGGTTTTTATGGGTTAGTTTTTTTATTAAGTATATTTATTTTGTATGCATTTATATATCATTTCCACCATTCATTGGCACGAACTTACAGCATGAATTTGGTACCGAATCCAATGGTTGGGAAACATAGTAGAATTCTATTCTTCCATAGTCAATATAATGAACATATAAATGTGATGTAGAAGCTTTTGCTGGAAGTCACACAGGCAGGTGTTTGACGAAGGTCGCTAGAGTTTTCACAGTACACCGCGATTACCTCATGAATGGATACAAAAATTATCAGCGTACAATAGAGCAGTTGCCATCGAGCTCGTTCGCATCTGACAAAAAAATTACAAAACTAGTAGCAAAATTACATTGCTCTAGTAAAAAGTGCACAGTATACGCTACGTGATGCAATATTGTATCGATTGTTTTTTAAGTAGGAGCCTCGTATTGGAGGCTTTCGTGGCATCCGCGGGCTGGAATTTGCAAGGGGCGCGAGCATTCTGGAGTGGAAACAAAGCGGGCTCACCCGCCGGGCGTGACTTGATGAATGGATCGGCTTTCTGCTCCCCGGGAATGTGATGACAGTTTCAAATTATCCATTTCCTCACAATGGATTGTTTTTCAATTTTTCAACGGAATTATTATGCGCCGTATGATTGTGGTCACCCTTGCTGCTCGTTTTTTAATGTACGATTTATCATATTTTAGCCCCCCAAAAGCCAAAATAATAAATAATACAGAAATGTTTGATACACTTATTCTAAATAGGTTGATTTCGAAGTAACGACTTGAGTGTGTAATTGACATGATGACAGTATTAAAGAATAAGTGGTTTTAGTGAAAAAAATATTTTTAAAGGATTTAAAAAAATGATCCAATTTTAATATACACATTAAGATTATATTAAGTATAAAATCCTTCTATCGGCCATTTTAACTGAAACACCGATCAGAGCGAATGACGTCACGCCTAAGTAACCATCACCGTGTCTCCTGAACTGTTGTCATGGACACAGTGCAATGTTTACTTAGGCTTGATGTCACGTACACGCCATGACACGTGGAGGCGTTTTCGCGCGAAATTAAAAATAGGTAGATGAAAATGCAATTATTTGCGTAAAAACTTAGTTTATTACTGAAATAATATTATTTTCGGTAATAGTAGATGTGTATCTATGTAGGTACATTATAGAAGGTTATTTCAAAATCTGTCATCATTGCCTATTTACAAACGAGTAAATCAAAAAAAAATTTAAGGCTTGCTTTTACACGCCTCCTTTTCATACATTCTCAATTGATTTTTTAACATCACCCATGCAGTATCAAAATATTCAACACGTTGTTTTAAAGTTTTAAACAAATTTTAGAACGACATGTTCTTTAGCTGTTTCTGCAGCTCTTGCTTGTGAGTGACGTGTTTATTAATTTAATCAAAGTAATAGCCAAAGCATACAAAAAATTATTTAACAATGTATAGTACGTTATTATTATTATATATTATATTAACTTTAATTATTTTATTATATTAACGTTAATATTATATTATATTAACTTTATATTAATATTATATTAACTTTAATTAAATATATATTATATTAACGTAATTTTTTTTATTTATTTATTTATGGTTTTTGAGTTAAATTTGTAGAACTTCATATTTATTTTTAGCGAAATTTTAAAGTAATTAAATTTTAATAATTTTTATTAATGAAATTTAAAATAAATTAAAATTAACGAATGTTATTATTATTGAAATTTAAAATATTTTTAATTTTAATAAATATTATTATTAAGTTCTGCGGGTTAACTATTTTTAAGAGTACAGCTGTTTCGGCTTGCAAAAACCCAAAATCAAGGACATAAATTAAAATAATATTTATAAATATTATTTTAATTTATGTCCTTGATTTTGGGTTTTTTAAAGATATTGAGAAGTGGAGAGAAGATATATATAGTCAACAAAATAAAGTCAATATAAAATGATCTTCTCTCCACTTCTCAATATCTTTAAAAAACCCAAAATCAAGGATATAAATTAAAATAATATTTATAAGTAAGACTTGCAGAAAACGGGGAATTTTGATAATTAAGCATAACATAGAATTTTGTAAACCGAGGAACCTTTAATGATAAGTGCCCGGGAATAAACGAACATTAATATAGGGCTTCACCACAAATATTTAATTATTCTAAAGGGGAAGAGGTAACTTAAAATTTTATAAATAAGTCGTTAATGTGTGGTATATCCACTATTTGATAATGGCCTTGCAAGCCGAAATAGCTGTAACACTTAAAAATAGTTAACCCGCAGAACTTATTAATAATATTTATTAAAATTAAATTTATTTTAAATTTAAATATTCCATAAATTTAATGCATTTTAAATTTCATTAATAATAATTATTACAATTTAATTTATTTTAAATTTCCCTAAAAAAAATTTTAAGTAAATGTTGAAATTTTCAGAGCTTTAGCTACTCGAGAAGTTGGTAAAAAATCAAGATTTCACCACAAACAACAGACAAACAGAATAAAATAAAAAATATGTAAAAAGATTTTAAATTTCTCTTTTACCAGATTATGATATTATTATTAGTGTTATTGGACAATGCAATGGGATTCTAACCGTCGCGCGTCAGCCAGAGAGGTCAGAAAACCATGTACAAAAAATTTTAAAAAGTAAAAATATATGTAATAATAATATTTGTAATTATTTAATTGTTTATTATAGATGAAACGAATTCCCAAATAAAAGAAAAAATTAAGATATATTATAGATGTCTCATAGAGACGAAGCTATTTTTTATAGAAATAAGTAGCTATAGTCTTTTTGAGTGTTCATAGGGCTTACGACTTATCGTACGGCTGGTTTAATTGATTTCTTTACACAATGTAACCTTAACCAATTTCACCCATGATAAACTACCACATCTATCAAACTTTTGGAAGTTGTATATATGTTTAACTTGCACACTTTGTTTCGTATGTGAGTTGTATTTTTACTATCGCCACTTGCAGTCGGAAACTTTACCTTCCCATAATCCAATACAGATGTCACTATTGATTACGAGATATATAATTTTGATTGGAGTTTTAAAGCAATATTCTTTATATGTGTAAAAGAAGGTAACATGACAGGGTAGAGTTTTATTACAGTTTTATAATATTGTATCTTGATCGTTGAAAAAAAATGAAACAGGCATCTTGTGAAGTTCTCTGCCACGTTATTGTTTACCGACCAACCTGCCTCAAATGATTCAATTCAACGAGCTTCCGCGCGTAGGCGTATATAAATACTTTAATAACGATTGCCATCTTGGACTCCGGTTATCTGAATAAGTAGTTACGCAAGCTCCGAGCAGAGAACTTTAAAAACGGCGATGAAAAGTACTATATCAATCAAGTTATGTCCACAGGCAGGCACTGCACGGTGGGTTACAATTTATTATCGTTTCGCTGCAAACAGCACACAAAATTTAATAATAAATTTATAGAATATCAGTGGCTTTACATTTCTTTTTTCACAGAAAAGAGGTTAAAAATTGTATGATATTGGCAATAAAAAGTCGTAATGAATCATATCATAAAAAAATTTCAACTTATAATATTTTTTCTCCAAGTGTCACGAAATTTTTTATTGTTGTAATATATGAAACAAATAATTTGGCATCTTATTTTCGACAAAAATTGGATAATTTAAAACTTCATATCGAGTGAAGAAAATGAAATTTGTCGCGTTAAGCTGGAAATTACAAGTGGAATAGCCGTATATATCACGATGACATATTTATTATTTTTTTACGCTTCAGTAGGCCAAGAGGCCCAATTACAGAAGCGAAACGCATCATAAAACATCCAGGCTTAAGTAAGTCACATTACCTCACCGGGAATCGAACCCGGAACCCTCAGTGTGACAAGCCAGTGTCATGCCCACTGTGCTGCGAGGGCCGTCTATAATTAAAATATCACACACAAACGTATATAATAGAAAAAAAGAGAGAGAGAAATAGAAAGTCGCATGGAGGTGGTATAACGCTTTTTACTTACGTTACGATTTCTACCAGTGAACTCTTACCCAAGGCAATGAAATATATTAATGCCCCTACGAGATAACAGAGATGTTGAGTTTGCATTCGGCTAGTGAAATGATGTAATTTTTTTCTGTTTGTCGATTGGTGCAATCAAAGAGCGAAACATAACAACGGCGCAGATCAATTTTGATCCGTTGCGAGCTAATAATAAGCACGCTTTTAGATTATAATCGATTGAAAAACATGAAAACGATTACCATATTTTTTCAGGAGATTATGACGGCCAGATAGAAAAAAAGAGTATCCGAGAGTGTTGGGCGGGTAACGGCCAATATTATTTGTAAACACTTGGGAAGATCTTTGAATTTAAAATAATGTGAGATAAATACAATTATAATAAAACCTCTTTTTAGTAATCAAAGAGTTAATTTATTTAATTTATACGGTACGAAGTACCATAAACTAATGATATTTTGATTACTGAGTTATTTTACATAAAGTGAATAAAATGGAAGGAAATACAATATTTCCAAAAATGAATACAACGTTATTTAGAATGAAGTAATTTCAATTTAAATTATTCAATTTTCAATTGGAAAAAAAATTGATTTAATAGAGAAAATCAAAAAGATAAACAGTTTTTTACAAATTTACTTTACCATATGTAATTGAATGTGGTGGCGTTTACTTTGTGGAAATCCATTTAAAAATACGGATAAAAATACTATGTTTATTTTATTCCACTATTTTATTTTTAAGTAACACAATATATTTCGGAAACCTCCTTTACTTTCTTCAGGTGAGTTGAGACTGGGGTGCGTGGGAGTGGATGTCTGATGTATGAGTTGTGGGTTCAGTAGAAGTGGTAGGGGTGTCTAGGTGGTGGGAGAGAGGGAACATTGCGAGAAGGGGTGGTGTGAAGGGTTGTATTTGATTATTGATGATTGTAACTATTGCTTTGAGGTTTCTGTGAATTTCAAGTGTTTATAAATTATTTTGTTTTAGGCCGTATATCTGTTTATGTAGGATGTGTATATTTGTATAGTAGAGTGTGTGGTTATTTTTTTATAATATATTCTGAATAATTATTATTAGTGAGATACCTTTTATGTTCTGAATATGAATCTAGTTTCTATTGATCTGCCTGTCCGACCTATATATGCCATATCGCAATCCCCACACATTTTAGTCTCAAGTCACCCAAACAAGGAAACTGAGGTTTCCTTGTTTAGGTGACTTGAGAAACAAACAAAAATTTATATATATTTATTAAAGCTACTTAAATTAAAATGTAATCCATATTTTTATTTTACTTATCTCACTAGAATGAACCTGCGTTGAAAATGGTAAATGAAGTAAATGCTGTTAGTCAGCGTGGGTAGGCAGAGACGATTAGAGTGCTACATGCACGCATACAACCATTGCGCCATTCACATTTTAACAAATTAGTCCAATGCATTTTGGACTTCTAATCGAAGCATCTTCTGGTATCTGGTTTACGTAGAAAGTCAAGTATTTCGCAGATATTTTCTATTTTCCATACTATTCTTTCCTCATTCCACGTTACCAAACCACCAAAGCAACACTTTTTTCATCTTGTTTACATTGCTAATTTTCCGTTATAGATTCACTTCTAATTTGTTAATTCTTTATTATGTCAGAAATACGATTATTTGTTTGTATATATGTAAAAAATATAACTGGGTTAATTAATCTACTATAATACAAACATTGATTCAAGCAAATAATTACTAGCAGTTTATAATATTTTAAATAAACAACTAACATATTGATCGAACCGCAGCACGCGCACCTTGGATTAAAAACGAGACTAAAAACTCATTTGATGTGCGTTTAAACGAAAGTTTTTTTTCCAACTTTCATAAACTACTTTAGATCAGGTGATGAGGAGGTGACTGCCTTTATAGATTCTTAATGACAATTTTTTTGTCGAGCCTTTTTATATGTATTGAGGAAAAAATATACCTAATCGATTTGGTTGGACAATTTGACGATTTGTTTTGGTAATGACGAGTCATTTTCAATCTCGAAACCGGATGCTTCCTCTTAGGTAATGGACTTAAATTGTATTTGATGAACAGGTTTTCGATAAAAGTAATATCATTAAACGCAATGGGAATCGTTTTCTAGAAAAAAAATAAAAGATATATATGTACATATTTGAGAATTTAAGAAATTTGTTTTTTAATTATTTTTATTTATTTATTTATAATTTTAAATATCAGTGTTATAATTAAAGATCATTGCTTGCGTAATTTTGCTTAGTATGGTTTTAAATAATTAACGAACTGTGGAGAGTAATAAATTTTCATAATTGGAGCGCAGGGTACACGTTGCTTAATGTTATGTGGTAGATTACTGTATTTGTTTTGCATCTACATACATATTTTAAAACAAAATGAACGTTTATTTCTTATTCCTTCCTTTGTTGAAATTGATTTAACATTTGTTTGTTTTTTTTTTTTGTTAAATCCGTAAGATTTAACATACTAATAATCTCATTTTCGTGGATAATATGTATTTTTTTTATATAAAAAATTATATAAATTTATTTTATTTAAAGAGTACCTATAAATTTTCATATAAATTTAAAAATAAAATAATTTTCCAAGCCGCATAAAGGAATTGCAAAGCAACGAATTATGTGGTATATTTTAATATAAAGTTATAATTATAATTAAGTTATAGTTAAGCCCTAGTACATATTTATAGTATATTTTTGGCGGTTCACTGAGAGGCGGCCAGTTCGGGTTTGCTGGCCCAGGGTTCAAGCTCCATTTCCGTCCAATTAATCATTTTTTAAACCATGAATTCGAAACATTCGATTACAGGCGTTACATAAATAATATTGATTAATTACTAGGTTATTTTTTCATAAAAGTCTGATCGAAACCTGGTTAGAAATACCTGTGTCGCAAATAGTTTTGAGGTCTCCCGGTATTGAAAGTTATTACGTTTTGAAGAAAATTCCTTTGAAATTTAACATAAAATTAAAGGATACGTTGATTCATTTTCAATCAATAAATTATTATGTGCTTGATAATTCGAGGCAATAAATATTTTGTCTTCTTCTTCAAAGACAGCAAAATTATTTTGTGGTGGACATTATAATTCTAATTTATAAATTACACTTTGTTTACACCACTTTTTTTAATATTGAAAAAAATTTAACATGTTTCAAAGCCAATGGCTTCTTCGTCAGGATAACAAAATTAAATTTAAAAATCGAAGTAAAGTACATACAAATCATACAGAATCACAGTTTGATAAATTAGAAATTTTGGAAATAAGAAAGACTGTTGATAGTAAATTGAATGTTATAGATAATCAGGTCCTTTTTGCAAATAGTTATCTTTTAAATTTATTTTCATGTTAATTAGGTACTTTATATTATTCATTTTCCATATATAACTTTATAATATTTTAATTATCTATACTTCGATTTTTAAATTTAATTTTGTTATCCTGACGAAGAAGCCATTGGTTTTGAAACATTTTGAATTTTTTTTCAATATTTATAAAAGTGATGTAAAAAAAGTGTATTTTTATAAATTATAATAAATATTCTTATAATCGAGAAAAAAACGGTCCTTTTAATTGGTATCATTTTTTTTAGGAAAATTTTTGTGAGATTTTGAGATTCAAAAAGGCCAGTGATAATAAGCTAAGGCAAAATAATCGTTTTAAGAAGTACCTCTTTTAAATAAACTAATTCTTTCATTAACATATTATTTTATTTTTATTTTTATTTATATCATCACAATTACAAATACACTTTTTTTATAATTAGCTCATAACGCCCTACTAGGTTAAACCCGTTCTCGGGCAATTATGATTAACAATATAATAGTTTAATAATATAATACAATAGAAAAGAAGAAAATATAAAAAAATATTTTTAAAAAATAAAGAAATACATAAACGAAAAGAAATATAAAAGATTGGATTATTCTTGATTTTTTTTAGCCAAATTATTATTTTATAATTAAAATGGTCGAGTTTTAAAGTTTTTTTAATTTCGTCAGTTAACTTATGAAAGACACGAGGGGCAATGAAATTAATGTGTCTTTGTCCAAAAGAGGTTTTCATATTAGGATCGACAAAATTTATTTTTCTTGCTTGCCTTGTGACACGTATTTGAGTTCTATTATATGCTATTTTGTGCTTGTGGAATTGTGAAAGTACGATTTTAAGGCGTAATTGCCTCAGATCAAGAACTACTCCGGAAACCACATACATACCTCACTGCGCATCTTTCGCGTATTGCAAAGAAAATCAATATTCGTGAAAAAAACAGAGTGAGTCGAGTGAATTCATGACTAAAAATTTATTTTCAGTCGGTAAAAAAGAAACCACTTCCTTGGCCATGGCTATTTACACACACGACAATGGCGGGTATATTTGCGTCCCACACGAAGGGTTTTTTCAAAACCAAAATGGCTTCCATCACACAAAATAATATAAAGTTAATATTCCGGGTAAGGAATCGCATGTCTGAAGCACGTTACGGCTACTGTAGTAGGATAACGGCACCAGTTCTAGCCATCCATTGCCATTATTAATATTAAAGAATACAACCAGTAAAAAGTTTGAAATGTACATATTGTAACAAGATGCTAAAAATAATTTACACTGTCCGAACTCCTGTTGTAGGATCTAGAACGGTCTATTAAATGAAAGCTTTGAAAAATGTCTACAAATGTCTAGAAACGCCTGGAACAACCGAGAAGCGACGAGAATACTAGAATAATCTAGAAAGTACGAAAATATCAGCAATTGGTTATAAATACGGAACTACGCTACGGCGCAAGTTCAGTGCTGCATTTTCGAAGTCGGTCACGAGCCGCAGGGCCGAGGTGGCCAGTTGTGAAATAATAAGCGATAAATAACGCGAAATAATCGAGTGTAATACCTAATTGGCGTAATAAATCAGAGATTCTTCTATGTGCGAGAATTAAATATTCTACGAGCGATGCATACATATTACCCAGCGTGTTAACAAGTTCATGTATGAGTAATATATTGAAAAATAGTGCAGATTAAAGAAAAACGTTAAGATTACTTCGTGTTTAGTGACTTTTTACATAATTAATAAAACGTTAATTAATTTCCAGTGTTTTCATTTGTCCTTCCGCAGCTACGGCCCATGACAATATTTACGTACCTACGTACAGTTTATTTAAAATTTGTGAAAAATAATTAGAATTCAAGTAAACTTATGCAACGTATGTATATACTTAGTCATCTGATAGGTGTGATCTAATATCTGCGATGAAGCGAATATCATTCCATATTACATTTCAGTATTATGGAGTAATATTCGCTTGTGATTTTAATAAACAAGAGTTCTTAATTGTTAAGAAGTATTATAAAGTTGCTCAAAATATACTAAAATATATTTAATACGTATTACGTATGTATTCATTTAGGTTTAAAGTGCTCTAAACTCGTGATGCCATCACACCCGACTGAGACAAGACAATTACTGATTAAAAATAATAATGCTTTTTATGATTAATACAAAAATTGATTATTTTTATAGTTTTTGTAATAATCTTCTTCTCCTGCTTTCATTTCTCCACTGGTGGATACCCTTCCATCTTTCCATGTTGTTTGCTTATTGTAACCTCTTCTTCCTTCAACAGCGTCTATATTGTCGGCCCATCTCTTTTGAAGCCTTCCAATGCATCTTTTGTTCCCTCAAGGTCTCTACTTCAGAACTACGGGAGTCCATCTTGTAGCAACCTTCATTGGAACATGCCATTTTAGCTTCGCTACACGATCCATGATATCCACTACTGTAGTAACTCTTAGGCTTATATCAAGCATAGATCACTTCATGGATCATTGCGTGCAATTGAGCTTGACCGGGATGACACCAGAGGGGCTTTGCGAAGGCGCCAAGAAGCCGAAATTGACTGGTGGGTTTTTATGAAGTAGTAATACTTATTTAGCGTAACTTCGCGAATGCGTTTCGATCTCGATCAAATAATAAAGTCAATACAACAATCTCTTAAATTGTAAATAAAGTGAACCAGAAAGGCAGAAGAAATACGGTAAGATTCAACAAGTAAGGGTTTTAATTTCGTCACATTTGTTGCTACACTGGCACAAAGGGTCTGCCTAAGGTAAGGATAGGCTCTTCCTAGCTAGTTTACACAATCTATAGATTCGAGATCCCAACCGTAACTTCGGCATCCAAAACCTACTGGTGACCGTCATTTAGAGGAATCAAAAATACCCCGCAAAAAATAGTATTGCACAATAACCGTAGGTTCAATCCAAACATCTAAAGACAAAAATTTGCAAATGAATGTTGTAATATTAATTTTATTTTTAATTTTTAAATTAATGTAGCGCAGAACGAGGATGCAGCCCCTCATCTCCTGATCAGTACGCGAGACCAAACAAGCACTTCTGAATGATTAATTAATAAAGAGCTGAAAGCCTGGCCGTAGCCGGTGGACGCACCCTGCCCGAACACTACATGTTGCAGTGAGACTCGCTCAGTGCACGGACTGCTTCGTGTCCTTATCATAACTAATTCAAAATGCAATTCAAAAGAGTGTACCTCCGGCGAAGCTCTAATGCAGCCATATTGGGAAAATTTCAATAGAGAAGTACCCGCGGTGGAAAAGTTGCCGGGAAATTGTAACGTGAACTCAATAATGGATCGAATGAATGCAACGAGAGATGGAACACAATGGACTGCCGGTGCCATTGATCACGAAGAGGAATCTAAAATGTTTTTTTTAATATATATTTAAAGTACACTTTACTTATTATATAATAATTTAATAATAGATTTTAAATTAACGTAGCAATGTATTGTAGATAAAAATAATTTAATGTTTAATGTATTATTAAAAAAATACCTACGGCAAAGAGCTCTCGGCCTCCTTTTTTATATTAAGGATACAAAAGGAGTGAATGTTACTACAAATATGTAATTTTAATAATTTAAAAATAAGTAATAATAAATAATCCACCAAAAGTCCCTGCTGAACTCAAGGCCAATAGGGCGAAGGAGCTTAGGAAGGCCAAAATTAAGATGGATTGACAACGTCCTCAAAGACATCTCTGCCGTAGAGCTTCGAAACTGAAAAGAGCTGGCACTAGACCGAGATGAGCGGAGGAAAATTATTGAGGAGGCCAAGACCCACCAAGGGTTGTAGTGCCAAGAGTGATGATGATGAATAATAAATAATTACTCCTGTGATTCAGATAATTTTCTTCGAAATTACAATTTATCAAAACGTTTTTACAAAATTATTATTGATAAAAATTTTTGTTCACTTGCAGCGTTCATTTATAGAAAAAATGTAAGTAATAATATAAGATACTAAAAATAACAGTCCTTTATTTTGTTATCACAAAAATAAAATATATTTAGAACATGTGTGTGAAAGTATTTTGAAAATGCTTATAATACTAAACTCCTGCAAAATAAATGAACGAATTATTTTTATGAGATTATTGTCATTTTAATGAAATACGAGTACACTTTATAAAAACTGGCAAGTCGGTAAAATAAATAAAAATGCAAAATAAATATGACTCCTTTGCGATGCAGAGTGCACCGACCGCCGCCTGCCGGGCTGTATTTCCATATTTATGAAAATATTATTATAAAATCTTGCACGTGTTCAAAATAAAAGGAATTCTTGTGAAAAATAATACGAAAAGGTTCAATTACTCGGAGGTAATTGTTTTATAAATAACGCGTGCGCATTAAAATTATCCTCCCATAAAACTTTATTATGGAAAATATAATGCCTCGAATCTCTGATTACTGCCATCAACTACGAATGTGCGATATATACTTAGCCAGTTGATTGAAATAAATCAGAAATAGGTCATGGTTATATCTCACATCTAAGAAGCATTGTATACTATTCACATTTAGCAAAATACACAGCACTTTATTATAGCATATATTTAACTTCAATTTTTTTGATATTCCAAATGCAGAATTATCAATGTAAAGTGAAGGTGTGAGAGAGTAATTACATTATTGTGTTTTAATAACTAGAATATGTACAGTAACATCCCGTGTCACGTGAGTTTCACGTTCTGTACACTTTTATGTAACATGTATTTTACGAATTTCTGCTGTATTTATTATTCATACAGCGGCTAATAGTATTTACGGTGATGTTAATTAAAAAATGAGAAGAAATATGTAAAATAATATAAATATAAAAATAAATTAAAAATTAACCTGTCAAATAAAAAGTGTCTTAGATTTATTACGTAACACGGATTTTACAGTATACCTACAGAAGAATAGAACATATGTCGATATCAAAGAGTTATTGTGTATTTTTATTTGAAGATAATTTTATATATAGGTACTTAAACCATTGCAAAAAAGCACAACCGGCCCCCGGTGAATGTAATACGCAGAATTTGTAAATTAATGAGATGCTTGTCTATTTTTTTACATTCAATTTCAAGGGACAACAGATTACCTTCCGATGAAGTCGGCTGAAGAATCGAAGGGTATTTTGATTTCATTGTTCAATCGAAAATTAAAAATGATCAGCCCTTTTCGAGACGCAGGTCGCTCCACCGACAAAGGGCCGCGGCGGCAGACATCCCCCGACAATTAACCGTTTATAAATTCTGATAGATCATTGTATCGTAGATCCCTTCCGAACGGCGCGGTGATCGCCTTTTCTTCTCCCGCCGCTGCCGTAATTATGTGGCGCGTTGATTGGCCAGAATTAACTGACAGACAAGTCTTTTCATTGGTTTATTGCCGGGGAAGCAGCTCAATCGTGCTCAGCATCGCGGCCGCTTTCCGCCGCAGTCGGCCGGGATATTTGTCTTGTTCATTCCCGATGGCCACAAAAAGTGATGATCCGAAACTACCGCACCCATTGTTGGGAATATCAATTAATATTGGCCTAGGGTGATGACTGCTGGACGGGACAAAAAAGTAGCAGGACATTGATTGACTTTGAAAGCGACGCGTGGATAATTTTCAATCGTGTATTTTTTGTTCGATTCCACTTTAGTAATGCATTCAGATGATCCATAATTCAAAAGCAAACGAGGGTTTTATTTCAATTAAACTCTGAAACTTCACAATTTGTTCAAACAAATACTTAAAACTAACGTTTATTATCTGATATATTAGTCCCAAAATAATATTCTAATAAAATCATGATAAATATTTACATAAAATGAAATGATGTTTGAAACGGTCGGATATTAGAATTAAGCAAAAATTTACAATTATGCGAGATTTACCTAAAATAATCTCATGTAAATTTGTTTTCATCCTTTTCGCTTCATATCCAAAGCAGTATTAAAAATAAACATTAAAAAAATTTTGTTTCAGGAAACAACTGCGTTACTCCATAGCCCTGAGCCAAAAAGTGGTGTAAAATGATGAATGGAATATTTCCCTCAGGTATATCAACCCTTAAAGCCTTAGGCCAAAGCGAGCAACTGCAACCCTTATTACCGCAGCAGATTGTAAGGACAAGGTGGAAATATAACTTTTAACCAACTTGCTCGATATGAGAGACTAATATGTGTCATCCTCAAAAAAAATTCTCTATGTATCACTTTTACGAAGTATTAGGTCCTTACATATGAAATTGGCGTTTTGCCGTACTGGCAAATTTGATCTCAAATATCTTCTCTTTGGTTAGGAATTCCAAATCCAAATTTATGCAGCTATTTACTCATGTATTTGTGTTTTGAAAATTATAATTCATTTGTTTTTTCCTCAATTGTTTTTTTCTTTGCGTCACTCAGTTTACAAAATGAAAAACTTGAAATATCGCGTTATTTACGAGTACGAGTTCCACCGTGGCACCAGTGCTGCAGAAACGGCTCGAAGGATTAATGATGTGTATGGCGACGGTGCCGCAAAAGAAAACACAGTGCGTTTTTGGTTCCAACGTTTTCGTTCTGGAAATTTCGACCTGCAGAACAAGCCCCGTGGACGGCCGGAACCAAAGTTGATAATGAAGAATTGAAGGCTATTGTGGAAGCGGATCCATCGCAAACCACATCCGAGTTAGCTGCAGGCTGCGGTGTTAGTGATAAAACTGTTTTAATCCACTTGAAGCAAATTGGTAAGGTGAAAAAGCTTGAAAGGTGGGTACCTCACGAATTGAGTGAAGCAAATCAACAAACGCGCGTTGACTGCTGCGTTGCATTACTCAACCGGCACAATAATGAAGGGATTTTAAATCGAATCATTACCTGTGATGAAAAGTGGATCCTGTACGATAATCGGAAGCGCTCATCGCAATGGCTGAACCCTGCCGAACCAGCCAAACCATGCCCCAAGCGAAAATTGACTCCAAAAAAGTTACTTGTGAGCGTTTGGTGGACTAGTGCTGGTGTCGTTCACTACAGCTTTCTTAAATCTGGCCAGACGATTACGGCAGATGTCTATTGTCAGCAACTGCAAACCATGATGGAAAAGCTAGCTGCTAAACAACCGAGGCTGGTTAATCGCTCTAGGCCACTGCTGCTTCATGATAACGCTAGACCACACACTGCACAACAGACGGCTACCAAATTAGAGGAGCTTCAATTGGAATGTCTAAGACATCCACCGTACTCTCCGGACCCTGCTCCAACAGATTACCATTTTTTTCGAAATTTGGATAACTTCTTGCAAAGGAAAAAATTCAACTCCGATGGGGCAGTCCAAACCGCCTTCAAAGATTTTATTGATTCCCTTCCGAATGGTTTTTTTAGTAAAGGGATCGATGAACTACGTATGAGATGGCAAAAGTGCATAGATAGCAATGGTACTTTGATTAAATAAATATATTATAATAAAAAAAAATCGGCTTTATGTTCCTCCCATATTAAACGCCAATTTCATATGTAAGGACCTAATATATTGGATAATCATCAGTTAATGGGACACCTTATACTATAACATATTTTGCAAGAATCGAAAGAGTGCAGTAAAAATTTCTACTTTTTTTTCCTACAGAGCTGGCCAATACAGAAATCTTCACAGCTACAAGGATCGTCTTGACATTACAAAATGCATAAAGTGAAATTCTGAAAGAAAATATCAGATCTTGCAAATCTACACAAAATACTCAGTGAAGCTATTGATTCTCTTTATCTGATATAAATTTGCATGCTCAGCCCCATGTTAGAAAACCGGAGTGCTTTAGAATAAGTCAGCATCCTGATAAAATTGGTTATTTTTCAATCATCTTAATAATATGTCGTACATATAATATGTATTGTGCTATCGCTAACATTGATTCTGATATTCTTGCAGATACCCTACTATCATTTAAAAAGTCACTTCTGTACAATGTCTATTTCCTTAACAAAAACCTGAACTCATAGACCACATAATTTTTTTATTTTATTTACATGTTTGTGCATGATCGCACTCCTTTGATACACTAAATATGTATATGCATGTTGCTAGAGCAGACCAAAGACACTTAAAATTGGGATAGTGGGTTGAGTTTGAAATAAGAAATGCACTTTTTTTGTATATTTTGTACTCAGTACCTACTCTTAATACAAAAAAATGATGTAAGAAGGCATCTCGTTATAAATAAATAAAATTATGGCTAACAATGTAAGAAATTTGTTTCAATGCTATTTGTTTTTACTTATTTACAAAAGCAAACGAAAATTTTGATCAAAAATTATAACTTTCAGTTGATTATTATTTAATTATAAATTATACTTTAATTTTAGACGTCGGTGGCTGGGTTATGATGACTAAACAGCAAGCATCGTGGTCCCCGCTGAATTCAAGACCATTCGGACGAAGGAGCTTAGGAAGGCCAAAACTATGTCACGTTTGAGTCATGTCTAATATAAGACAATGTCCTTAAAGACATGTGTACTTTGGAGATGCAGTACTGGCACAAAACCGAGATGATGAGACTTTTGATGACAGTTATGATGGTAATTTAATGTATAAAAGCTATTTAATTTGGATATCTTTTGATACAAAACATATGTATGCTTCTTTTATTATCTGAACATAAAAAAACTTGACTAGAGATGTCTCAGTGAACAAACCAATGTTTTGGAATACATCGGTGAATCGAAACTATTCTATTTTCATATTACATATTTTGGACTCATTTTGAAATAGTAATATCGTAGATATGTTTTGATATGTGCACAGTTTTGTTTAAAAATAAAATTATTACATTGCCATTCGTCGAGGATATGAGTTAGGTATATCAGTGAGTTTAAATAAAAAACGAAGAACTGCGCGCGACTCACATATATTCCCGTGAGCTATCACATGAGTAGGCACATGAAGAGCGATTACGAAACGCACATGCATATATCAGAAAAATACACAGGCACAACCATAATCCATAACTAATTATCACGCTGCATCACCACAGCAGTAAGCATTTTTGATTCGGTCACATTCACACATCTTTTCATGCACGCTCTGCGGTTTTTGAAGCTTTTAACAGGGCCATTCTCCAATATTATTTGTGTCTGATCTTGCCAGGACTTTCGCGGATGCCCTCTGCCTTCCTGCTACCTTTAACCCTTGCCTCATATATATATATATATATATATAATGACCATATTCTCCTCGCGCATACGTTTCACACAACCAAACCATCTCGGCAATCCTTTTTTCTATCTACCGCGCTCCAGCCATTATTATATTCACTTTTAAATTATTCATTCCTCACTCTATGGACTAAAGATTTTCCTCATATGAAAATAAATCTTAGATAATCACTAAAAAATCAACTATAATTAAACATCATGGGCCTTAAGTAATTATTACCCATTAAAGAATCTTACCCCGAGTCACCTGGGTCCTCCTTAATTAATTTAGCAACTTATCTCTCATTTAAGAGATTTAGTGTCATGATATTATACATAGCTTCCCCTGTATTCGAAATTCTACATAAATTTTAATTAAGTGATAGATTTCTATATAAAAGATACATATTGCAAATTTGATGTGGTCAGAGGGAGAAGAAAGTAAGTACATGAAGTATATCCGTCAAACGTCAAGAGTAAATACGAGTCCAACTATATTTCTCTTGTATGGTCCCACGCGATGATAACAATTTTGCCATAATTTTACATCAGGACGCTGTGGGAGAAGAAATTAATAAGTGCATATGAAATGATCTTCTTTCTTTACGCTTTAAATACAGCATTAGTATCTACTTGATGTAATTTTAGTCGAAACATGATAATTGTGAGGTTACATTTGCCACCATACCTTATCCGGACCAGATCACCCGGATACGAAGGCAGTGGAGAAACAAATTGCTATTCTAGAGGCATTACAGACATCGGACACCGCAAATAAAGGTATTTACTTTGAGAGAGATAGTGAAAATATACAAATCTCCTTATTTAAATACGATGAACACCAAACGACGATTGTCTGGGTCTTGTTTATTTTTTATTTTTATTCTCGTATATAAAGTCTTGGGATATAGAGCTTAAGATTCCAATATCGCTATTTTCGGAATACGGCCAAATATCTTGCCAAACTGCACAGAATCTCTCACACCGAGGGTTACGGGTTCGATTCCCGGTGAGGTCACAATTAATGTATATATGTGATTCACTCAAGCCTGGGTGTTTTGTGATGTTTTCGCTCCTGTAATTAGGCCTCTTGGCCCGTTGACGCGTAAAATTAAAAAAAAAAGGTTTCCATATAAAAAGTAAATACAAAATTAAAAGAAGTCACGAGAAAAAGTGGAGAATTTCGCTCGCGTTACCAGACTATCGCCTTAACTAGAGGTCTGCACTGTACGTATTTATATAAGCTTATCGGTCATACGCTGTTTAGAGCGGACTTATTAAATTCCCTTGTCATGCATTACCGTTCGAGTGTGAATAATGCGATGCCGGAATCCGCCTCGTTAACGTGCTAGAATGAAGATATCTATCAAAACACGCGTCGGACGCATCATTAACCGCGGCCTTAAACCTTCCACGGCGCATTCCGCTGTTACGTTTCCTCTGGCTTTTGCGGTCCGATTAGAATTTGAATGGAGTGGGCGGGACTCCTGTGACCATTGGTTGGGAGGGGTCCGCCCTCCCCTCCCCCCGCCGCGGCCACACCCCGGACCGGAGCAACTCCTTACATATTAACAACAACCAGACCGTCCATGCTGCGTGGTACTTCGGTCGCATTTAATATGTTAATGTATGTACCGATGCATTTTCATGCACTCCTGCGACTCGAAGCGATGCTCCGCTCGTATTCCGCTTGCTTTGCAGAAAAATATTTATTAATAACAAAAGTATCTATACTTTTAAAATGACTACTTGGAGTCGATTCTATGTATTGCTACTAGATTGCCTTTAATTCGCAGTATATAATAGCTGAATTTTTTATATGAAAAATAAATAAAATTAAGAAAAATAACATAATTTTGTCCACAGACGAATAATAATTATTTTAATAAAAACAGATACAAAGCTATTTATATGGGAAACATGTATGAAAGACTTTATTGGGTTATAGATGCCTGTAGCAAAGTTGCATCGAATATTTGAAATAAGGCAGATAAACAGCAAGTATACAATTTAAGACAAAATTTGAAAATGTGTGGAAGTTCTGGGGGTGGAATCGGTGAACGTTGCATTGCATAAAATGATCTCTTAAGCCAGTTAATAAAAGGAGGTAGGTACCTCATATAACGGTCATAAGCTCTGTGGCCACGCTATAAAGACTTTCATACATGTTTCCCATGTAAATAGCTTCATCGAAACTTCAATAATTTATCTTAATTACCCGATGAATAGATTTTCTTTTATATTTTTTGTAAATTTCTAAATTTTTTCTAGTTTATTATACAAGAGTTAATAAAATAATAATATGTAAAAAAATGTATATACATGTATAAATAATATCTCTAATAAAAATATCATTTTTGTAGTCGTGCCAAATGTAATAATCTTTTTTCTGTTATTACTGTACATGAGAAGCTTTTTGCAATTAAAACATAATTTTACCACGTTAATTATTGTATATTTTGATTTATTTATCAAAAATCCAACAATAACTATAAATGCAATCTAATACACAATAACTAAAAATGCTACGCATTAATATTATTTACTATTTTTCAATTATTTTCATTTTTTTATAATTAATTTTAAAATATTATAGTAGGTACACCATTTCCTTTCAGTCTGACTGCATATGTGAGTACCTACATGGTTTATTATACGAAGTACATTATATATTATACGATGAATCGTGTACGACAACAGCTTTTGACAGAATAAATTAAATATGAACGTTTGATATAACGTCATTCAAAGCAGTAAAAATGGAGTCGGAAACCACCACAAAGGAGTAATTTCACACATAAACGTAAAAAAATGGGAAACGTTAGTACTTCTTCAATGTTTTTATGATTTTTTCTCTACATTAACCCCAGACAATTGAGCACTATACAATATGTGAGATTTATTGTATAATGTGATGAAATCCAAGACAAGCAAGTTAGTCTTATTTTCATAGCTCAAGCGTTTAGCTTAGTTTTAAAATAGCAAGAATACCGATGTGACACGTATTCCGTGTTCGCATCTCTGTTAGGAAAAAAAATTAATGAAAGGTGCTCCGATTAAATTCGTGTCTAGTAATTTACTGCGCACTGACTGAATCACTTTTAATTCGTTTGTGGACTGCTCTAGAATAGCCTGCCGTACATACTCTTGAATTATATGCAACATTCGGGAGGTGCCTGGAACAGTCTAAAAGCGACGGGAATCTTCTCGAGAGTTCGAAAAATCAGCGAATCTAAAGCGTATAAAAAGCAGCACCGCGCAATTGAGTTTTGTTTTGACATTTCTATCGGTGCGAAAAGTAAGTCACGGACGATGGCCGGTGTGGCCAGTTTCCTATGGAATTTCAGGGGAAATAATCGAACGAGTTCTTACCGATAGTAGTGATTAAATAAATGCAACTACTACGAGCGAGAATTGGATGGAATGTTCTAGCGAGTGTTAAATAAAGTATTCCCAGCGAAAATAAAGTGATAAATTGCGAAATAGTGTATTTATATCTGTAAAGTGACTTAATTTCATAAAATAATCAATCACTATTAATAAATCGCTAATTAATTTCCGTTTTTTTTCAGTTGTCTCCCGCAGCCATGATCCGTGACAGTCTATAAACGGGTTTTTCCAGTGTCTTTAAATACCAAGTGTCACAGTTCAACAAATACCAAGTGTTACAGTAATAGATAACTGATGTGCTTGTTAGTTTTGTGGTAAAGGAAATCGCCTGTTGGATCCAGTGCTCGGGGGTTGAAATTCACTTTATCCAATAAATTGTTTAATAAATACATTAAAAATTTAAATTTAATGCATACATATTCATTCCTTAAATAAATTTTTATATATGAATTATAACTTTTAATTAAGTTTAAATAAACAGTCAGAAATCTTAATTCTATTTCCTAATAATCTATTTCCTAATAAAAAAAAAAAATAATAATAATAAATAATAAATAAATCCTATTTCGAAAAATTCCTTCGGAGACATGGAGCAGATCAATCATCGGCAGGTTGATCCTGTATAAATATAAAACAATATATGTTGACGTTCTCTTAGGTAATAATCGAGAACAAACAAACCTTTGTTGTAATTTCAGGATTATCTTGATCTATAAAATCTCTGATTCAGTACATTGTAAATTAGTAATCTTCGATGACTGCATTAATTTTTTTTGGATATTTCTGCCTATGCTTTGATTCCCCACATACATAATAGAAATCAAATAAAAAAAGTGGCATGCAGTAGGCGTCTCCTCTTGCAATTTGTTCTGACTACTTTGCTGGACTAATAAATCAACTGAATATCATATAATAGTTAATCGGTGTATTAAGTTTTTGCGTTCATTCAACTAGGAATATGCTTCTGACTTCTGACTGATCGCTACCTGTTTGAATGCATTAGGTCCACTTGGGACTTACGTATTTTACTATTAGTGAAAGACTTCCAATATAATTAGGTACTGTGAGAATATGTAATAGCCTATATATAATGACGTTTTTTTTTCTTGATACAGATGTGGAGTTGTCTTGTGTTATGACTGTAGTATATTGCTGATGAGTACACCTATGTATGTGTTAGTTAGTTCTTAACAAGTCCCGGCAAATAGATTTGTCATACATCTAAAACGTTATTTTCTTTTAAAATAAAATCCAATGAATTCCTAAAAGAGCGTTTTTTAATATCCCTAAGAATTACCTTTCAGCCGGTTCTAATAATCTTTTCACTGCTTCTCCTGAAAATAATATCCCACATTAAGAATGTATAGCCGTATAACCTCGTTGACTAAACAAAATCAACTATTCCAAATAACTTGACGTAGGCAGTTAAGAAAATAATTTCTCAGGTTCATTGCCCTCTCTGTAAAAAAACCCATGTTTATGTTTCTCGTCGCTGTATTGTGCTCGGGATGGAATATTCAATCAAAATTACTGCCGGCTTTGAAGGTGAGTAAGTTACCAGTTCTTATGCAGTCTTAAAGGGGTCTATTTGCATTTAGTAAAGATAAAACTTTTACGAACGATTTCATACACGCTTTACATAAAATGTAGAATTTATATGAATTTAATGTTATTTAGTGTTCCGACGACTGGCAAGGTTGTAACAAATATCAATAATTCAAAATAGTCAATAAAAGAGTTCTGAAATATTATGGAATGTGAATGAATTGGTGTGCAATAAACATATGTAAATTGTACGCAAATATAATATCACATTGTACCTTAAGATAATGATGGTAAGTTATGGATCTACATTTCAATGTTCTTTCTATAGAAATATAATCATTTAAAGTATTTCGAAGCATTCGGATGCCAATTTACATACATACACATAATATGTAAAAATTACCAGTTTAATAGAATTATAATACCTTTATTAATATCAAAATAACTTGTGATAACATTATTTATATTAATAAAACGAAAGCATTTTGTATTAGACCAACCAACCAAACACGTTGATAATTCAATATTTATTGAATTATCAACATGCTTTTACCTTTTAAATTTTTTTTTACATTAGTTCTTGATTAGTTATTCAATATATATATTTATTTAAAACTTTCACACAAAGAAAACATATTGTGGTGAGACATAATATATTAAAAATAAAACAGCACTTTGTTTGATATCACTTTCTTCAATAAATATCAACTAGTATCGGCTCAGAACAGAGTCTTCATCAGGGTTGAATATATATGTACTAGTATATACTTATATCGTATCATATACCGTTATATATAGCCGCAACTGGTCGGTATTTATTCAATAAAGTCGTGAGAAACAGTGTTATTACTCCCTTTCTTTTAACTCGTAGCGTCTGCTTGTCTGACGAAAAAACTTTGGATTGATTTTTAATCCTTTTCTCGTGATCCAATCAAGTTGAAACTTTGCAGGCAGACTCGTGGTGACAATAAAAATGATCTAAGAAATTGTCGTTTAAATTTTTAAAATTATTATACTATAATTTTGGATTTTTCGAAATTTAAATGGTTTTTTTCAAATTGGAAACCATACAAGAGAGAAAAAAATCGAAATTTTAACTGTTTTTTCAAATTGGATGTGGAGAATTCAAAATGGAAACAAATTTTTCAAATTTCGCCGACGCCGTGTCCCCCTATACCAATTATTACGTTTTCAATATTCTATAAGTGTTAAGGATAATAATATACGTGGAATAGATTTTCCACATAACTTAAAGCAAGAGGAATATGTTGATAGCATATCAAATTGGAAACACGGAAATACAAATGAGAAAGGGAGTATAATAAAAACTTTTAATATTTATTTTTGTTTTTTCTTAATGTATGCTGCTACCGGGTCCAGTTGTAAATCTAAACCATCCAGGGACCCACTCAAACGCACACAAAAAAATCATTAAAATCTGTCCAGCCGTTTAGGACAGTGACACACACGACAGAAGAATTATATACGTAAAGATAATTAAACTCAATTAGAGTAAACATAGTTTCATTCCATCCATTACGAGGACCATATATTGTAAAAAACTAGACACTTTTTAATTAAAATTACTCCAAGATAAGAATACGTACTGTATATTATTTCGAATTTCAATAATTTTCTATTGAAATCAATATAATATATATTATATATAGATAATAATATATTATATATATAATATATATACTATATAATATATATATATATATATATATAAAGAAACCCGTGTTTCCCTATCCGCAAAGTTTTCTCCACAACCAGCCACAGTCACCCGCCGGTGGTTATGGTGGTGGATAGTGTCACATCGAAAATATGCGAGTTTGGTGGGGGTGACTGTGCGTGGGTAGGAGTGGGTGGGAGTGGGTGATGAAAATGTGATTTTTAACACATTGTTTTGTTATGGGAAGGCCGTAAATGCTTCGGATTGTTTCAAAATAGGCGCGCCGACTGTGTCGGTGAATCTAGAAGGTTCGGAAAAACCTGCTCTAGAAAATTCTGGAAGGAGAAGTTTCTAGAAAATTCCCGAAAGTTCTATAAGGTTCTAAACTGAGTGGCGGAATGTGTCGGTGTGTCTAGAAGGTTCCTGTACGTTCGATAAATTTCTTGAAAGTTCTGGAAGGAGAATGTTCTTGAAGGTTCGCGAAAGTTCTCTGACGATCCAAATAGTGTACTAAATATCTACGCGTGCGAAGCCGCGCGGGCACAGCTAGTTATGTATAAAATGATTATTTCATTTTTATTAAAATATATAAATGCACATAGAACCCCGTGATACTCGAGGGAGATTTAATAGCAGAATTTAATACAATTGTGCCTTATCCTAGTAATTCCATCCACCCCACGGTATTGACGCACACGCGGCGATATGTAATCGAAGTGTGCAAGCAAGATGGAATTATCAGCAATAAAAGTAAAGGAACATGCGCACAAGTTGTCTGCGCCGATGAGGAATGCCCCGGCCCGTGTTCCGACTCCGCGGAATATTTTATGATAAATGATTGAAATTGCGCCGGTTGATACAAATTAGCGATGATTGCGCCTGCGAAGGAACGGGCGGCGGGCGAGAGCGGCGGATGCTCGGTACCCGGCCATGTCCCCGCCGTCATTAACGTGAACACAACGGAAACATTGTAATTACGACTCTCAGCATTATGCGCAATAAATACATATTTGCACAGCCATTAAAATGGTGTCTATCTCGTAAATTGTAATTACAACCTGCGCAAAAAATCCACACCTACCGGTGGGCTTTGACTTGCTCGTGTGTGTCTGTCAGCCGCAACTGGTCAAGATATCAATCTGGAAACACGAAGTTTTGGTACAGTCTTACGACTTTGTGAAGCGAACTCAAAAATCATTCTCTCATTTGATTCTATACAATATAACTCAACAGGTATTTTGTTTTATCAATTAATTTAAAACAAATGTTGAGTTATCTTGTCACTACTGTAGTTTTGAGAGAAGTAGTCCCTCTTATCATGAAATAACTGTAAGTAGGCATAGTTATTAATAAAACGACATATTATAAATGTCTTATAGAGATGAAGCTACATTTTTTATACCTCATTGCCAATGACAAAATTTTTAGCCACAGGTGAGATAGTATAACACACATATGGAACGAGGTATGCATCTTAAGCATATATACAACTACTAAAATTTTGATAAATGTGTTAGTCTATCATGGTTTGAATTGGTGAACGTTTACATTGTGTAAGCTAGCATACGATAAGTCGTAAGCCCTATGTATACCAACCCAAAAAAAAGACTTACGTACCTACCTTCCAATATAAAAAGTAGCTTCGTCTCTATGAGACTTCTAAAATGGATGTATCTTGATTAATAATGTCCCCCTGGGGATAAAATACAGTATTGTGTTCTTGAAAAATTTGAAAATATTAAAAATATTCTGATTTATTAATCACACCTGATAAAGTGCGTGTATTACAATGTTATTTAAATAATCCTGTTATTTAGGATATGTGCTAATATATCTATTGTCCCTTCCTTCCCTCTCCCCTTCTCCAGCGTATCGCTAATTAGTTGATTGGCGAACATGTGACAAAACGGAGTTGTAGGCCGTCGTATTTAAATTTTGGAGACTCTAAGTGTAAATATATTATTCTGCATATGTACCCTAGTACCCTTAACGAAGTGATCCTCTAATATCAATACAGTCCACCAACAAAAGGCCCTGGAGCAGTGGAATACGGTGAGTCCATGTTTCCTGTACCTTTTGATGAATTCCTTCTTTTATATTTCATATTTTTAATATTAATCAGGCCTTATTGCATTAACAGGCAATGAGGCATAATTACCCTAATGAAACAAATTGCAAAAATACGCAGGATTGAGAAATTCACATTATTACCTCACCGGGTATCAAACTCGAATTCCTCGGTATCAGAAACTAGTGTTATTCCACTGGACTAAGATAACCGCCTAACATATTTTATTTTTATTTTTATTTTCATTTATTGGTTTTCTTACAGCCATATAATTAATCAATCTTGAAAAAAAACAATAATTGATGTACAGAGTTTTGGGCCAATTACAAGAAAACACATATATACAATCGATAAAAGAATAAGAAAAAACATGTCCAATAGTGAGTTTGTGTGAGTGTGTGTATTTGTGTGTTTATTTATTTATTTATTTTGAATCAAAACAATCTTAAAAATTTTCCACTGAATTTAAAAATTTACTTTAACATACATTAATAGCGAATGGAGAGGGTGGAGGGGAATGTGGGACGGGAGTAGAAGGGAAGATATAATATACAAATTAGTTTGGGTGCGGTAGTGTAGATATTGTTTGTTTTATGTTTCTTATTGTTGCGTTGAAAATGTCAATGTGGTGATAGTTTGTGTTAAATGAATTTGTGGATCTGTACATAAAGGAGTTTTGTTTTGAGTTGGTCTTACAAAAGGGGAGATGAAAAGTAGGTGAATGTCTGTTATTGCGAGTTGGGATGTGGTAAGATATTCGTTGAAGAAGTTCCTGACTATCAACTAGATTGTGTGTTATTTTGAATAGCATCACCGCGTCAGCTATGTTTCTTCGACGAGTTAGGGTCTGCATGTTAAAAAACTTCGCAGAGTCTTCATTGCTTATATGAGATCTAAATGAACGGAGGTCTAGGTATCTTAGGAATCTGTTTTGGACGCTTTCAATTCTATTTTCGTGTACTGCATAACCTGGATTCCACACCTGAGATGCATATTCTAAAATACTACGAACGTATGAGAAATAAAGTGTCTTGAGGGTACTGAACATTGCGGTAATCTTTGGTCATCCGCGGGGGTTAGGTTTCACTTCCAGAATAACAAAACCGCGAAAACGAAAAACAAGAGAGGGGTTATATGTACAACTCCGATTAACCCACATATAGATATATAGCAGAATAAATATTAAATAGATTAAATCAGTAGTTCCCACTCGCTAAGGGAGGGCGTCTTATACGGCTAAATCGCTTACACTTTGAAATCACTTTATATGATTTTAATATTCTTAAAAAAAATAAAAATATAAAAAAGAGGTTTTAATTAAGGCCGGGACAAAATTTTTTTTCAACAGGTTTAAAAAATTCTTTCTGGAAAATAATATCGACAAGTTTGATAGGCAGAGGAACTTAAACGAATTTACAATGGTAGGGTTGGTTTTCTTGAGAATCCTGAAACAATAAAGGTGCCATGTACCGAACATATTTGGAAACCACTGGATAATAAAATTTATTAACTTAAACAAATAAAGTATTTAAATAAAGAATCTACTTCTAAATCTATGACGCTAAAAGTGATTAAGTTTTAATGGTGAGATTCCAGCATGCTGCTCGAATTATTAATCTGTGTTAAATATAAATGCCCTTTTCACAATCGGATCTGAATCTAGTATTTTGGACCATGGATAGCAAAAACAGCAGATTATAAGGAATTACTGTAGTTTGTTGCAACTGTATATTAACAGTAGATATGTCGGGAAGAATGATTCACTGTTGGCTTCACAGGTGATGATCATAACTAAGTTATTGTACTCAACGCACTAATAATTTATTAATATAACCATTTTTAAAAAACTAATTGAAGAAAAAATGCTGTATCGGAATGGAAAAGTTGTTAATTAAGCTAAATTATTAAAATGGCAATACGGGAAAGATAAAATAAAGAAATTTTAAATAAAATAAAATTATTGAAGTGGGAAAATACGGGAAAGATAAAATAAAGAATTTAGTTTAATTCACTAACGCGATAAAATTATTTCAAATTGGGAGGTTTCCTTCTGCTGGTATTTAACTAACGATTACACATCTTTAAATGGGTAAAATTTCTGCAAATAAAGTGCATTTTTTTAATGAAAGTAAATAATATGAAATTGTTAAGTTTATGGGTAAAATGGTGACCTACTCAACAAGAGAACAGACATAAACTATGTAACCTCTACGAAAGTTTAATTATAATTTTATATATGTCTACTTAAGTTTCGAGAATAACAGAATCTCTTATCGACAGGTGAAGTAGAAAACTTAAAATTTTTATATTTAAAACTTATTAAAGTTTAATACTTGATCTGTCCGTGAAAAACTCTGTTATTCTGGAAACTTAAGGAGTCATGTATAAAATAATAATTTAACTTACATAAAGGCAACATAGTTTGTGCTTTTCACAAAATTTAATGATGATCATCATGAATAAACCTTAATGCCAAATCCATCAATAATATGAGAGATCAAATCTTTATTTTCTATCTCGGGACAAGAAAGTTAGCTTTATTTTGCACAATATCTAGTTGTAGACGTTAAGTTTATAATGAAAGAGAGTAAAAATAAAGGTGAGACGTTTATTATCATGTTATTATGTTTTGAAATTGTAAACATACTATTGAAAAATATTACAAAATAACTTATAGATACTTCAAGTGATGATTGATTACGTTGTTAAAGATAATCTTCTTTGGGTTTACAATGTACCTAGGTACTTGAGCGCGGATGGGTTCATGCATGAAGGAGTATGATTTAAGGAATAATTTGATCTTGTGGCAAGCTTTTGGTGAACTTTCAACACTTCAGCCTCCGACGTAAAAAGCTTTAATATTCTCACCTTTATGAGTTTCCGTGTCCGCGGTACAAGATTAATTCACATCACCGGCGCATGGACGCTTTGCCGCACAAATGTTCAGTTTAAGCGGAGTTCACATGTTGGGAGGTAACTGAATATGCAGGCGGGTGCATATTCACAAGGTACATCAGCAACTGCATATTGCGCTGTAGCCATTTTGCATTTCCAAAACAGAGAAAGGTTCAATGGCTTTCCGTCAAAAAGCACATAACTATTTAACAAGTATCTAGATGCCGTCAGTATGAGCGTATTAAGTTTTATAAAATCATATAGGTACCTACGTGATAATCAGAGTGAAATTATTCATAATAATGATAATAAGAGTAACTTTAGCACATTCTGTATTATTGATACAATCAGTGTTAACTTTGTAGAGATTATTCATAATGATCATCCGAATGGATGTTTGTTTATCAAAATTAAAAATCTCTCTCCCCTTATAAGACCCGCGTCATCAAGCATAATAATTTCGTTGCCTGTATGTCTGTCCGTCTGTCTGTCGTAAAGTCCGTAAATTTCTGGAATATTTTTTTTAGATAATTAGAGTGTCACACGCAATCAGCGCGCGGCATATGTTGCGTGGTAACGCAAGGTAAGTCGTTATTATTATTTTCCGTGATTTTTCACTTGTGTACGGCTAGTTATACTAATACAGGCTCGTGAATCCTCAAATCCTCAAAGATCAGAAATAGATAATCGTTGCCCATGTGGTAATACTTTTTCAGAATTTTTGAACCATATTATGGATAATGATAATTATTTTCATTCAAGTACCTACCATTATATTTCTCCATCGCGTCCTGAGTCTAAGTAAAAAGAATGAATAATTCTGAGGGGTTAGTAATCAATAAAAAAGTTAATTTGGAAGTTAATTTATTTAATTATTTCATATTAATCATCTCAACTCCTCTTCTTTCAATATTACCGTTACAACCATACTTTCACTCTATATCAATAACTACAGCTCTTTTTGTGCTTACCCAATTATTTTTTTGTATTTATATTATTTTTTCTATATTTAAATGTAGTAAGTAGGTAGATACTATTAATACTTCATCCGTTGATAAAAGGTTCATCACTCTCGAAATTTGATTAGAGTAATATATCATACCTAATTAAACCTAAGTACACAAAACATAATTAAGATAAATTATAAATTTTATATGTAGATTTTTTTTCAATTTGCCAAATATATGCTCCGAATAAAAATGAAATAAAACATTTGATTGCTTTGCTGACTTTGCAAAACTCCTCAAATAGCCACAAGCTGCTCTGCTTGAGATAGTTAGTCCGTAAATTTAAGGCAAGTGCTCTTTTTATGATTTTTCCTAAAATAATTATTTTCGGGCTAATTCGTTAACGGTAACATTCTTAGGTTACATTTGGAGTATAAAAGCAAAGACAGAAATGTCCAAAGTAAATTTGAATGCAGTCATGGAGGATTGCTAATTTATAATGAAGTGAATTCGAGATTTTAGAGGAAAAAGAGCCTATAATTTAAGGAAACATAATTTTGAAAGAGATAGGCATATAAAATGTAGAATTCAATACATTTTAATTTAGTTATCCTCGGTGACTGTATTCAAAATATTTTTTTTAATTTTTTGGAATATCGCTGCCTTTGCTTTTAAGCTCCCCCCATATCATACCTCTAAGAAATATATAATTATATAATAATAATATACTATGTTACAATCCACCCGCATCGCAAAGAAACATAAGTCAAGCATACACTGACAACTGTCTATTTTGAAATCACGTGAAACGATAGATGTTACGTTAAAAAGAATGTTATTTTTGTATTTTATTGCATTTGATAATTAGAAAAATTTAATATTAATAAAGTTCAAAATAATTACTCAATGAATTATTTATATTATTATCCAATTTATCACATTTTTAGATTTTTTCATATATATGTATATCCATCCACCATTGAAATGAATCCTATCCAGCAGTTTGAAATGAACGTATTTCACAGTATTAAATAAAAATAGTTATGTTTAAGGTGATGAATATGTATTTATAACTATTAAAGTAAAAATTTAAGAGTAAAATATGAGAATGTTGTGTTGTAAATGACGATATTACTTTGGGTCTAAACTAAGTTATGCATATTTACCAAGAAATGGCCTTGCCGGTAAATCGATAAACTTCTAAGTTAGTACCAGTTCAAAGGTAATTTATTGATAATTATGGATGCCTCAAAAGTTATTTAATAAGATATAAAATTATAAAAAGATTTTTTAGTGTACAAAATTTATTTAAATAATTGTCTTTGAGATTAAAAATGTTGGGGCTGGATATAATTATAGATCGCTCTCGTTAATTACTAAGTTTTCTCTGATTCTATACTAATCGGCAAATTTTTTTGAATGAAGGAAATTGAAAGCTGATTTAAAAATTTTCTACGAATTTCTTCTCCATTAAAGTATACAAAATCTCTTTTTACTGTTTTTGCTAGATTGTACGTTATGTTGTAAGTAGCTTGTGAAGTATTTTAATTTCAAGATAAACAAACCATGAAGCAAACACTTCCAGATCCTGCCCGATAGAAATGTCGTCACACAATATCATGGCTATAAAATTTAATTCAACGATAAAAAATTAAAAACTTTAAAAAAAATTGGTATTAGAAAAATGTATACTAACCGGTAATACAGTAATTGATTTATACGTAAATACCGGAATGCATGGTCTAATCTAAATAAGCGTTTCAACTACATTGGATCCAGACTCTAACAAAGTGCAACAATGTTTAATCAAACATAATCCGGTAATAAATTACAAGAAAAATATGAAATACCTTATAAAATCCTTGATTAAAAATATGGGCAGACTCAAAAATAAGCCTTTATGAATTACTAATTATTGTACATCTACTAATTCCTAAATTTTATTAATTTTTATATATATATTGTCACGTATCGTGACTGCGGGAGGACAAA
Source organism: Agrypnia vestita (assembly GCA_016648135.1). Classification (NCBI taxonomy): domain Eukaryota; kingdom Metazoa; phylum Arthropoda; class Insecta; order Trichoptera; family Phryganeidae; genus Agrypnia; species Agrypnia vestita. The sequence continues at coordinate 251,662 of JADDOH010004704.1, forward strand.
CGAAAACACGGGAAATTAATTAGCAATTTTTAAAATTAATTATTCATTGTAAAAAGTCACCTAACACGATTTAATCTTAAAGTAATTCGTTAATCATACTACTTCGCAATATTTTACATTGTCTATAAACTATTTTTTTTATCACTGAGTAGCACATGTTTATCGCTCGTACAATATTCAATTCTCGCTATTCAATTCGCACTAGTTCGTTTCGCCACTAAGGTGCTCTACTAGATTATTTCGCTTTATATGTCGCTGCGACGACCTCACGACTGGCCACCCTGTCCTTCACTTTGCCGTGGCGTAGTTCCGTATTTATACCTGCAATGCAGGTATTTTCGAAGTTTCTATATTAATCTAGTGTTTATAGAATATTCTCGTGATTCTAGGCTGTTATAGTCGTTTGTAGACTCTTGAAAGTTGTAAATAATTGTAGACCGTTCTAGATGTTGCGATAGCCATTCCATAACAATATATACATAATTCAACTTAAAACATAAGTACTTATTATTTTGTATACTAACAACAATGCATTAAGTGAACTATTAATTTGTAAACCATACAACACAGAAGCTTCTAGTGAGTCAGGCATAGTCTTGTATTGTACGTGAACGTCCAATAAATTAAAAATCCCTTGGACATACGTATAATAAATAATATTTTTTTAAATTATAATCAACTGAAACCTTATAAAAGAAATGGTCTGCGTTGTGTAGTTGACCAACCACCAACGACATGTATAAATTTTAGATAAAAAATTGTTTTAATATAATTAATTGAATTAATAGAATAACTAGCTGTAACCCGTCAATAATGACGGTACTTATGCATGTAGGTTCCTAAGGAATAAGTATTTATTTATTTATTTATATAAAAAAGTAAAGAAAAAAAGAGAAAAATAATAATTACTACAAAGAAAAAAATTAAAAAAATAACCAATAAAATGGGAAAAAATGAATTTACGTAAAAAAAATTACTTCAAATATTTTTAAGAAAAAAGGGAAAAAAGAAAATAAAATAAAAGTTTACTACAAAGAAAAAGAAGGATAAAAAATGAAAAAAAAAGAATAAAAGGGTCAAAGAAAAAAAGCAGAAAATATATTACTATAAAGAAAAAAATTAACAATAAACAATTTACGGACGTTACACGAAATTACGGGAAGAGACAGACAGAAGACAGACGGACGGACAGACAACGAAATTATCATAATTGGGATCAGTAAGTAAAAGCATGACTTTTCTATTTCCAATAAATTTTGAAACGATTTAAAACCTATGGATATTTTTCCACTTTTTGTCTTAGTTTCCAGTTTATCGGGCGCCGAGCCGCCGACAATGCGCCGCCCAGGTAGAGCGGTGAAGCAACAGCTCTGATCGGCGCGGACAGTAGTGGGCCGTGTGCAACAACACCAACTCACGGCGTATTAATGTGTTTTGAATGCACTCTACGTGGGAGGTATTCGCATTTCCAATATGCATCCATGCATCGCCCTCCGTGCAAGATCTGACGAAAAGCGCATTATTCTAGTAACCGGCTACTCGAGCGCCAGTATTGGATAGTTTGGTTGGTTTGATTTGTTAGATTTATTTTTTGTCCTACAAATTCTTATGTTTACGCAAAATTTTGTGATTGGTAAAATATTTTTAAAATCATAATCAATTGAATTCACGTGTTATTGGTGAAGTTGATATTCTTGACAAGTGAAATAACTACATTGAAAAAATGCAACCGACAAATCTTTCGTTCAAAATAGGCTGCTATTATTTCCAATGGATCTCAATTTCAATAACAAAACATGAATTCAATATAATTTATTCTTTTAATTAGCTTTTTTTTAAAAAAGGACTTATCGTCATCGAGAAAATTTTTGTTTAAAGTGTGTGTAAGAATGAAAATCAATTAAATGTGAGAAGATGATAGAAATAAAAAAAATTGTCACTGAAGTATGTAGGTGGAACAAATCTGGCATAGCTCAGCTAGGAGAGAACTACCGAAAGTAGAGAGATATTCGCAGAAGCTGTGCTTGAAAGAAAAATTTGTCCCACGCATTTTTGGCATATTTAAGTTTATGTTTCTATTTTAAATATAAATATGTAAAGTAAACTAAATACTATACAAAAAGTGAAACACAGTAATGTTAAGAAATAATAAATAAAAATTAGTTTAAAACAAAGGGTTTTATTTTTATTAATATAAATAATGTTACCACAAAATTGATATTATGCTGTTATTGCATAAATAATAAAAAGGTAGAGCTAGCTTTTCTAAAAAGCTAATGAAAAGCTAATACAGTTGACATAATACCAAACATTTTTTTCAATGCAGTCACTGAGGATTACTAATTTAAAATGTACCAACTGAATTCTAGATTTTAGGAATCTCTCTCCCTTCCAAAATCATGTTCAATTATTTTGGATATTGTTGCCTTTGCTTTTACACCCCATATTCCTATATAAGATTGAATTGTAAAAAAATATGAGTGCTCTAAAAACGATAGCTTCAAAATTGATTATATTTAATTTCGTAATACTAGTATATCGGATACAAATGATATTTTTATTGCTTTCAAAAGAAATATAATAATTCTTTGACAGTATTCTGCCACGTGTAATGATCAAGTTCCATAATACTACAAAAGAATTTAAAGAAACTCTTCAGTTCTCATACATATCAAAGAAGCAGCGAGCGAACAAATTTTCAGGGTGTATCCAATATCTTAATGTCTAAAGTGACTGGAATTGTTTCGTATGAGTAACGCAAGGCTTTGTTCTCTCGCAAGTCGCGAAACATTCTCAAGGACCCACTCGACAATTTATTAGTCTCCACATTTTTCACGAAGAATATCAACTTGCAGGAAGTACAGATGCTTCTCTGATAATCTTGTAGAATACGCTTAGTTGATAGGTACCTGCATCTTAACAATACGCCCGTGTTAAAATTTTAAAACAATGCTAAAAAATGCTCATATAAGAGAGTGACTTGCTAATATAAATAGTAGACTATGCAACATAAATCTAATTTTACTAAAACAAGAGTTGTTTTTTGTTTTTTAACTACAGTTTTTTTCATCCAGTGTATAAAATTAACTTTAATCATGGCCTCCTTTTAAAAAATGTACCTTAACATTGATTATTAGAAAACAGATATTAGAAAGCAGATAGCTCAATTTCCACTCGTTGTCGAACCCGAAATTCTACATTCATAAATTCTAATTACTCTTTCAATCACATAATCATTAAATAAACAATATATCTTTAGAAATCTAATAGTAAATAGATATAATTAGGAAGACTTTGATGGTCGAGCCATTTAAGGAGGATGACGGCACTGCATTCACCAAAAATATTGCTGAACACAAAACTAACAGGGCACAGAAGCTTCGGAAGATCGAAGCTAAGAGTGATAATGTCTTAGAGACCAATAGAGTCTAAAGCTTCACTAGTGATGACGATAATAGAGGGATATCAATCGCAATGATAGGTAAATTTACGAGCGGCGTCATGAAAAATTACTAATAGATTTTATTACTTATATTACTTAAATGAAATTTGAAAGATTTCATGAGTAATTCTATTCTCCGTGACCAAACTTATGATTATGTTGCAAAATTGCATATTATCTCTTGTTCAAGCAGTAGTGGTGAGCATCATTAGTTGATCCTGCGGAAGAAATACTTTCTACCTCTTGTGTTTCTGGCGTATTATTATAGTAAATAGAAGCCTACCCAGATCTACTCGGCCTGAACTATTTGACAGTAAAGTCTTTATAGTTTTCCTTGAAAAATTTAATAATGTACGAGTTCTTTATCTATGATATCTCCAATAGTCCTGTGGGATAATCACAGTAAGCTAAACATGTGGACTATACTTCTGTTTTTGTCCTGCAGTAGTTGTGAAAATAATAAAGACGAGACATCGAGACGTTCCTGTATTGGCATATATTTTTAAAGCTGTTCATTATAATAAAAATGGTCCGTTTCGATAGAATGAGACAGATCTCAGAGATTTAGTTGATATAAATCTCAGTTAAATTTAGATCTGAATATAATAAACTCAGAGCATCAGCACATATGATTGAAAACCATCCCTTATAATAGATAAATGGCGTGAAATTTTACAGCGTTTTTTTTCAAATTTTACATACTCGCTGCAATAACTATTTTTTATGAAAAGTTAGACAAATATTAGGATGATGCATATTTATCGGCCATTTTTTTCGCGATGTTATGTCTTAATTTGAAGTTTAATTAACGTTTGTCATAATATAATTCTTTAAGAGTTAAGTAATTAAAATACACACCTTAAAGCAAGCACACCAAATTATGCTGTACCACTTTGAGAAAGGATGGAAAGATTTTGAATGTTTTCGCGATCTCTACGATTTTTTCGGCAAAAGAACGATTAGCGAAAGACCATCCTGGGAGTGGTTGGTTTGCTTCAAAGCTGGTGACTTCAAATTAGAAAAGTCAGGGTCGATTTTTTTTGATGATCATAGTTGCACCATTAGATCACTAGACACTTTTAGCAAATGAGTAGCAGTAGTTGACGTTGATTGACTAGTAATTGACTATGCTCCCGAATGATAATTCTAAATACAGTACAGTAAGTACAGAGTTTGTTTTCGTTTTTCACTATCTTACAATGTTATTTAAAAAAACGGTGGATAATGATACATCAACGTAGTAGAAGGCATTAGATTACAAATATGTATTCTGTATTAATTATTGATATATGCTGCGGAGAAGTTTCAAATTCGCCCGACAGACAAGGAAATATCAAGGGTCAATGGACTTACATTTGTTGTTTATCGTACAACAAGCGTGAAATGGAACGCGAGACAAAACAAATTTCAAACTCTCTGAAACACGGTATATACACGGTGACCACGAAAGCCTCAAGTAGTCTCCAAGAATCTGATGGGAGCATAATGTGGGATATACAGGGTGACCCGTATCTTGACATCAAGTCGAAATCGGATGATAGGCCAAGTCATAATAGTTTTCAGAAAAATATATATTTTTTTTTAAAAAACAGTCAGTTTAAACTGGACAAAGTATTGATTTTGAATACTTGGTTTGGTCAAAAAGTGACATTTTCTTCTAAGCTGGAGCAGTTGGTTTTGAATTTTAGACAAAAGCTTACAGAAGCATTATTCAGGATTACATAATAATAAAAAAAATTAAGAAAAATAAAGATTTGTAGTACAATAGAAGTGAAAAAACCGTCACAGGGTGTTGATTTTTTTGATTTTTTAAAATGCTTATAATGTTTAAAACACATGGCTTCGATTTTTTTAAATATTTTTCTGCTAACTATTATGACTTGCCTATCACCCGATTTTAGCTTGACGTCGATATACGGGACACCCTGTAGAAACAAAGGCTGCAATATCCAAAAAAAATTGAATGCAGTCATTGAGGATTGCTAATTTTAAATGACTGAATTCGAGATTATACAGGACGTAGCATATACATTTACAGGAAACATAATTTTGGAAGGGATAGATACATAAAATCTAAAATTCAGTACATTTTAAATTAGTAATCCTCGGTGACTGCATTCAAAACATTTTTTTATTTTTGAGATATTTGCTGCCTTTGCTTGAATACTCCACAATTCATATATCAGAGAATGTTTCTAAGTGAAAATCAAATAAAAATCTTTGCCGTGGATTTAAGCACGAATAAATTCAACGAAGCATACAATTTAATACCAAATTGAACTTAAAGTATGTAGGTAAATAATCTTTTCACAAGTTGACGTCATTTCAATCACAATTGAAAAAAACATAGTTGACTGCAGAATAATTTGCGTTGAAAAAACATTTCGATGATTCATAAAAACATAATATCAAGGAGTGAGTAATGCGGTCGACGCTTACTGAATATATTTGATAATATTTATTCAACATTTAATGATCAAACCGGAATAATGAAATGTATAAAGAAGGGTTCTTGTGAAGAATGAATACTCGCTTCCCGGGGCTATACACAAATATTATAACCCATATAAATTTGGAAACCTATTATTAGGAGAGGTTTTTTTTTATCCAGGAACGAAATCTTTCGGATCAAGAGTGAAGAATTTTTATGCTCAATTTTATCGCATCTGATGGGAGATATGAGAAATTTGGGTCCGAAAACACATTCAAAATTTTATTGGCAGTTTCGATATTATTGGATTGATAAATAATTTTTAAAGTTCATTCTTTCCTCACTTGAAATGTTCGAGCGTGAGAATGTTCGATTACTTTCTCAATCATTGAGAAATGTTAATCTCTAATGAATTATCGGATACATTATTTGTAGGTATGTAGGTACATAGATGACGTAAAACCATCATGAGTAACTTAACCCAGAATTACATAGCGAAAATAAAATACTTTTTGTTCAAGCGTCAAAAATAACATATATTAACGAATTCTTCATCATTTTTTTTAACTAATCCTTGTATTTTAATATTTACATGAATCAATATTGCATTACGGATTAAAAGGTTGGGGAAGCTTTTTAAATGATCAAAAATTTTAAAACAATTTTTTTTAAATTAATATTAATAAATAAATTACCAAGTCCAGTTTTCACTCATTTATCTAATTGAAAATAGCTTAAATATTTTCATGAATACTGATTTTCCCTTTTTTAAAGGAAGAAAATATATAATTATATTATATAATTGCCTACTTAGGTAGGTGCATTAAAATTCACCATAATTAACAGACTAACAGCAACACCAATATTATTTAGGTGTCTAAATATGAATAGAAATAAAATAACACATAGTATTTCATCTTTGTATAGTATCTCAATTTACACGACATTAGTTTTATAACACAGAATAACTGTTATAATTATTTACTGCGAAATATTGGCGTAAATGTAGAACAAAAAATGTTGTCAAATCAGGCTGACAGAAATATATTACAGTTTCATATAAATTTAGGACAAAAATTTTGTGTGAGATATTTTCTTAGTATATTAAAACACTAAGAAAATTTTGTGCATTGATAAATGTGTCATAATACCCACATACCCTATAAAATATACTTATTTCAATAAACTGGTAATCCTTATTAACACTTTTAAAATGAATTGCAAATAAAACCCATTTCGTGTCTTAATCTTCTTTATATTTAGTTGGATTTGAAAGAAGGTGATTCATTACATTGATGGGATGTATCAATTTTATTTAAAATACAAATTAGATGGACATGTAACCTTTTCGCGACTTGTACAACTGAATGAATATTAATAATAACATAATCTTTTTGGTATTATAAAGTAATAATCTTCGGGCACCTACCTTTTTTAATTTATACGGGGTGTTGCACAGCAAAAACTTTGGGGTAGTCTTTTGCATTCAATTTTGAATAGAAAATATTTTATAATTTTAATTTATATAAAAAAATTTAATAGAAAATATATTTTGGGTGAAATGTCGAAAATAAGCTACATACATCAACTATTGAACTTTTTTCAATATTTCTTGCTTAGCTTTTGTGAAATTATAGACTATTATGAAAGTAATTCATATCGAAAATTAAAAATTCGTTCACTTAGATACGAGTCAATTGAAATAATTAAAACCTTGCAGAAATTTTATAAATATTTTTTGTAAGATTTTTGTGATTTTATTTGACTTGTGTTAAAGCGAATACTTAAATTTATAATATTCTTTATATGTCACTGTATTTAGATATAAAAATATAATCTGTAATATTGTGTACTGTACTGTAATATAATCTGCAACGGTCTAGCGTAAGTCCAACTTATACGGAAAGTAAGTCAGAAATATTGCAAAAAATGCAAATTTTGATGTCGCTTACCTCCTTGACTATCGACATTTCAGCTATAGTTAAACAGTATTTTCTATTCAAAATTGAATGGAAAAGGCTCTCAAAGTTTTTGCTATAGCTATCAGTTACACTTTATAGTTTTAAAATAATGATTTCATCTTTTAAAATGGAAGCTAGCGTAACGCGTTTTAGGCCACAAAAATTTCGACAATGGCCTTTAAAATAATTCTGCAGTACTTTTCACTAGAGATTTACTTACACGTTAAACTACTGTGCAATTTAGCAAACACGATTAACATGGCAAACGAAAATTAAGAAAAAAAACTTCTGCCGATGTTATCAATATTGAATAAAGACTTTCCTTTTTTTCTTTTCACAGTTTTACCTATGTCCTGTGCTTTTTCATATTTTTTCCATTAACTTTTTATTCAATCATTTAATTTAACCACATTCTTATTGTGAAGTTGCAATTTTTTCAGAACAAAGTTCTGTGATATTTAAAACCAAATTAATTAATCAATTAGAAAGACATACAAAAAATATTTTTTCGTGGATTTGATTTTTCTGTATGTCTTTCCAATTGATTTATTTAATTTGATTTAATTTAACCTTCACATCAAAGGAAGGGTAAAAAATTTGTAATATACACCTGATTCTATTTTTAATGAAGTAAATAAGTGAATTATTTTCAAGTACTTTTATAAATAGGTGTTTGCTGTAATATTTATTAAATTACTAAAAAGTATATTATATATACTAAAATATATACTATAAAACTTGCTCTAGCATTTTTAATTTGTGTATTAGGTATATAAATAGATAAGACAATTATCACGTAAACCTATTATGTATTTAACTACCCAATGAGTCTAGATCTTACAATTTAAAAATGGTGACTTACTAGAAATTACTGTCTCACTATCTCTTAGAACGCCCTAAGCATTTTACAGAAAAATCTCTTAATATCCAGATCAAAAGTTCACAAGACCGAACACAATATACGCCGCAGTTACATAACATCGGAAATCGGGATCAAATTATTACCACCCAGAGCGACCAACACAAACATAAAAAAATATTTCAAATCCGATACGATTTTTATATTGACGTATATGAGAGAAGATGATGAAAAACCATTTTTGATTTTTAATATAGCAATTATTTTAAAATAAATTAAAAGAATCATAATAAGAAATAAATTTATTGTCACGAGATGCTAAAATCAAGAGGAACCGAAGATAATCGAACAATCTAGAAAATTCTACAATAATTTGGAAGTTGATAGTACAAGAAAAAATACCAGAAGCTTCTAGAAATTCAAAAGTAGAAATATGTGCGGTGATACAGTTGTTGTTTTGACAGAAGTCAAGCCACATTTGCATTGTGTAGGGGGATCACTTAAGCCAGCTCATACAGGTTGTAAGCCCTGAGCCGTCGTTTAAGAGACTTCCATCCACTTTTCTCGTATATAAATATCTTCGTCTCTGTGGGACTTCTAAAATTTATCCTTCATTCATTAATTTTAAGTTTTTTAGTATTTTGTTTGAGAACTGTGCAGAAACTTACTTTTGTACAGAAACATATAAAATTATTAATATGAATAAGTATTTCATATTTATTCTTACCTTAGAAAATGCAGGTATTTTCTTTCAAAAACACTATTGCCGAGGCAACATCTTTACATCTACTTTACATCATTACTTTGTAGATTAATATACATTTCTACGAGACTAAGATGTATCGTCATACTAACAGAAAGCAGTCTACATTATTCCCAAATGTCCATAAGTCCACGACGCCATGTCATGCGTGACATTTATCCTTTTATTTTTGTGAACTGACAGCGCGGAAGGTGCCCAGAGAAGGATGCTGCAGGGGTGGCGGAGGGTGGAAAATAGGGGTGAATATTTCATTCAATTGAAAAATTATTTATAACCGTACAAAATTAATATTGTGTTTTATGATTTTTTTTATAATTTTTTAATTAACTAATATTGTACATGCATAACGCTTTTATCACCACTATACATAGTTTTGTGAAGAGCAGTCCTTCTCGCTAGCAATTAATACCTAATCTAAATACCCGTAATGTCAACCTATTCGGGTTTATGGGCGGAATATAGATAACAAAGAGTTTTTTTGGTCATTTTTGGAAATATAGAGATCTACTTAGAATATGATTGAGGGGTCTATGGGTAACATTTTACATAATAGTTCGATATAGTAATATGATCATAATAAGGACATATTTTTTCTTATATTACAATGTTGACAAATTAAAAACCTAATCCTATAGTACTATTAAGTAACTGAAATAGCAATTAATTAATATATATATTTAAAAAAAAAACTTGATCATTTTTATAACAGAAAGCCCATTATAATATTTATTCAGCTTGATTGCAAATCAATGCAGAAATATTTGGATGTTTATTTTACAAAATTTAAATAAAAATACAATACTTACTTATAGTTTACCCACAGAATCTTCTAAACATTTATTTCCATGTCTATAAATGTTGATAATACAACACAATTACACATTTGGCTCTACTTTAAAAATACTGTAATGAGCTAAAAATGGTCTACAATTATCTACAATCTTCGACAAACGTCTAGAAATGTCTGATATAATTGAGAAGTGACGAGAACCTTCTCTTAAACACCATAGTAATATCTAAAGTACAAAAATACCAGCATTTGGGTAAAAATACAAGCAAATAAATGCAAGTTTAGTTGTCTTGTTTGACAGTTCGTCATAATAGTCAGTAATAGTCATACAATATGAAAGTTTATCCAGATCTCTTTGTAAAGGATAACCATCTACGGTCCATCATCTAGGATAACAGGCTACGAAGAGTCGAATACATTTTTAAATTACCATCGAATGAAATAATACATTGGTTTTAATATACTCGAGAAATCATTAATAAAAGTAAGAAACATCAAGGATGAGAACTCTGAGGAACTCCTAAAGTAATAGAAACTGGAGATAAATAAATGGAGATAAAAAAATAAAGACCGTAAAAGAACATTTACGGTCACTACTTGTGTTCTGTGAGGAATTTTATTATATCTATCTAAAAGATAGATAAAAGTTTTTATCTATCTCAGCGAATTACCATGGATTCCCGCAGCATAAAGTTGATTTACTTTGTCAAACGCCTTGTTGAAATCAATATATATATATATATATATGCATATCATATGTTCTTAAAACATGCGTGTATGTAATTGAATTGAGTAGAACTTCAGCAACTAGAGATTATTGGTCATTTGGATTAATAGAAGCGGTGAGTACATTTATATTTTAATGTTTTAGATTTTAAATTGATTGATAATTTTTTTTTACAATTCAAATTGATTTCGGAATATTTCTTTATTTTTGTGACTAATAGATGTATAAATTATATAAAACTGGAATTCAAACATATTAAATCCATAAACTGGATCGGGTATGGCCAGCTTAAAATAAAATCTTGAAACATTGGTAAGGTAGGTACATAGTTATTTTTACTGTTTCCTTCCTGTACACGAAAACTATTTTGGACAACCCTGCATGTCCTGGCGCGAGCATACGGAAAGGTAAAGGAAGGAGAGAACTGTAACCCGAAACCAAATGAACTGAAGAGTTAAGAGACGGACGGTGAAGTCACACGAGAAGACCATTGTTGGAGATGGAAGGGATGCTGGGGTTATGTTTCATATTTATCCATTCGTGTCGAATGTTCATAGCGGGTATTTATGGATTCTCCTCTATTTGTCATCGTAATATAATATGTCGAAATGTAAGGAAATTTTTCAAAGTTTAATTAATATTATTAATAAATAAAATTATCGATTTTTGTGATTTTAGCGTTTTCAAAAAAACTAGCGTTTTTTACAATTAGAAATGTACATCTAGATAAAATATATAAATAATTTATATACGAATAACAAGAAAAACACTTCGTATTAACCACTATTTATTGAATTATCTACATGTTTTGGGGCCAACGGTCTCTTTATCAGTCGTATACTTAAAATTAAAAATTGTATTATATTGTTGCAATCATTGCAATTTCCTACTGAAAACATGTTTGTTATATTTATTTTATTAAATGTTATTTTTTAATGAACAACCATTAATTTTTTTAAATAACAGATATACACAAAATTGAATTGTAGCACATATTTTAGTACAGGCAAAATCAGAAATTGAAAAAATAATTCATCAACTAAGTGTAGGAAAAAATCTACATATAGGAAAAAAAACGAAAAATGTAAGTACCAAACAAGCCTTCAGAACAATTGTAAAACATGTTAAAATTGTAAATTAAAAATGCAAATTGAATCTTCGGAAGAAATTTTTCAATCAATGAACGTTTTAAGTGAAGTAACAGCAATATCGACAAAAAAGCGATTTAAAAATAAAATAATTCACGTTACAAAAAAGCAAGCTTTCATTTTACCCAGTGAAATGTATTTCCCGACAATGGTATAATAAAATCGATAACCATTATGTTTCAAAGAACATTCGTCTGAAATATCCGCAATAAGCGCCCCGGCATCGGCCCTCGCTGGCATTTAATACAATTTCAATTTCCACTTAGTCTTATGCCTGGGAAATATTAAGCGCCATCTATTGGAGCGGCGAGGAGTTGGCGCTCGTCGAAAACATATTTGCATACAATCTCCCGGTCCGTTTTAGCACTTAGTATTCCAAATTTAAATCTATTTAATTCCTAAATTCCCACCATCCATTTGCGCTCCAGTCAAATTACTCGAAAGCTGTCTCGCCTGCGAGGCTGTCGGCCAAGCGAACATCGTTAGAATAGTCCACCTGTAAACGTAAGCGATGATTACACTATCCGGTCTTGATAAACTCTAACAAGTGTAGACACGGTTACAGGTAATGATTCAATTGAGTTAGTGTGAGTATGGGCGACGTGTCGGTGTATTGGTTTTAAATGGCCACTCATTTTAGTGGGTGGTGACCTATTGCTAAAAACAGAATATCCAGAAAATATTTTTTTCTTCTTTAGTGCACTCCAGAGATAGTGACGTGGTTTGTGCGGTGTTCTCATAACACAGAACGAGCGTCTTTACTTCGTCTGCAGAGACTACTTCAGCATTAAAATAATGTAAATCTGAATGGCGAAAGTGTAGGGCCGATACGGAATTTTTGCTCCTGAGTGTGTGGTGCGACCCACATCACTACGATAAAGAATTTCTCCTCCAAGGTGCCCACATTGTATCAAAAACTGGGGCGATAATTAAGATTTTTTAGTATGGACGATTAGAGCACTTACTGTGATAACAGATGGCAGTGGCAAAAATTACTTCACGATCGTAACCACATGATGGTGATGATACTCGCTTATATGACAGAGCTTTTGAACAAAAACGAATTTTTCTGAAAGCAATAATAATACGAGAAATATATATCTTTAAACCATTTTTTTTATACATTGACACACAATATTTAACACTAGATATACATCTTATATACACGTAAAACGCCTTCGGAAAACATAAAAAATATAAATCACAAAAATTGACTTATATAAAATACTAGTCATAAACCGTCAAACAAATATATCATATATACTTGTACTCGTACACAGCGAAGGAAAACATAAAAAATATAAATAACAACAAACGGCTTTTATGAAATACTAGTTACATCCCGTCAAAAAATGTATGTATTAATTTCAGATATACATAAATATGTTATTAGTTATACAACAATTAGTCACAACAACAACAAAAAATATTGCGAAATCAATTTAAAATGTAAACAAATTACTTTTTAATATTAATTAATACACATTAAAATATGAATGAACTCTTTCTCTGTTAATTCAAATAACCCATTATGTCTTATTGTTGAAATTCTACATGGTTTGCTTCAGTTTTTCACAAAAAACGATTAAAATTTATCTTTTACAATAAATAAATTATCGCGAAATCGCAGTATGTTTGTGTTAACGTATAAGCAGCGCCATTTGGCTGCGTGGGTTTTGTTATTGCTGTTTCATGCACGATTTAAAATTTCAAGCCTTCATTTTTTAGTTTTCCGACACTGTATATGTATTATCATTTAATATCTAAAAAAAAATCTATTACAGTCCTTGGAAGGCGTTGAAATGCACAGTTAGCCCACTGATTCGTTAAAAACTGAAAACAAGTATATCTTTGTCAGTCAAAAACGGTGAATCCATTATCTAAATGATTAATTCGTTTTAAATTTGAAATGCACATGTCAGACACTTAAGGTCAAAGAAACTGATGTATACTTCTTATTTTATTTTCAAACGGATAATAAAACTACAGTCGAATGATTTCTACGCCTTGATGCTCGAAATAAGATTGTTGATAATTTAACAATGAAATGTGTGTTTTTAATGACCTTGTTAACTGAATTTCAAAAACAATCCAATACACGACTTTATTTAAACTGAGATACCGATCATTTATGTCTACGGAACAGAACGTAAAAAGTAATAAAATTTAACAAGTTTTGATGTAATGAGCAACATAAATTCAAATCCATCTTCAACTTTGTAGTTTTACTTAAGAATATTAATTGCGTGATGCGCTTAGGTGTCAACTAAAGTAAAGTAAAATATTGAATATTTCAAATATATTTATATCTATTTTATGTTTTTATCAATTACTGGTTTAGCGAGGAACAGAATCATGGTTTAAAACGATTTAAATACATATTCAAATTGCTAGATATCTGCCTATTCGTCAAATAGTTAAGATACTTGCCTAGTGATCTAGTGGTCTTGGGTATGAGTTTCATTCCGAACCAGCAATTTAAAATTATTTTTTTCAATTTGAAAGAATGTTGAGATAACCCTTCCTATTCATGTTGATCCACGGACCATCTATATTTCTGATATCATCAACACTCGCGCCAAATAATTTTCTTACCATTTTTCCTCTTTCTTTTGTTAATCTACTCACTATTCTAAGACTAGTTTTACCATCTCTCGCCATTTTCTTTTCTTTAATTAAACTAATAAATAATCTCATTCACACAGCATACAGTTTACATATAATTGATTTTTTTTAAAGCATTACAGCATAGTTTTTTTTGGTTATATGAATAATAGATGTGTTCATGGGAATCCATTTTAAGAGATAAAAAAAATCTCACGTTTAAAAAGAGGCTTCGAATGTTCATTCATCCATAAGATTCTTGTGATATTTTGTTTGAAATGTAAATTATTAAATTATTAATTTATTTATAATAAATTATATTATATATTTGATATTATAAATTATATTATAAATGTGTTAACCTAGAATAATTATACTCGATACGTTTTATTTGATTTTTATGTAGATATTATGTAAAGAATTAAATATTCATTGAATTAAATTTCAGTAAATGATCTTTTCGCGATGGTTGAATCTGTAAAGACAACCCTTGTACATTAAGAAAGACGAAAGCAACCCTTCCAAGATCTGCCGTTATGGGGTCAGATTTAACCGAGTACCGGGACATTAATTTGAATGTACAGAACCAATATTCGCGGAATTAACTTAGAAATAAATTTTCGCATTCATTTGCAGCGATTTCTTGAAAAAGCAAAGACCAAAAACATTTATTAAATATAAAATAAAGAAGGGAAAATAGAAATAAAAAATATTTATATATTCCCAATAATAATAATTACGAATATCGGTCCATAATTTCGTATCCAAAAGCTGATCTCATTTCGTTTTCAAAATTAGTACGATTTCAAAATTGTTATTAAATACTATAAAATGAAAACATTGACTAAAAGTTTTTTTATAAAATACTCTGAATTAGATTTTTTAAATAGTTCAGAAAATTATAACTAATAATTGCATCCATTATTACATCATGTCATGGGTATTAATTAAAATATATAATTCACTATTTATCAATATCCGTCATTACGCTACCAGACGGCTCAAATAATAATGAGGCATACGAAGCAAAAAAAAGCGTAATTCTATAATGCCCACCATTTACGTTATCAAGACGCTACGCTACACTAGATAGCGCTGTTCTCACAACCTTAACTGGCAGCCTAAATATTTTAAAACAAAATCCCTAATTTTTGACGGGAGATAGCTAAAGTATATATAAAATATATTTTAAAGTATGTAGGTGGATAGATTTATGTAGTTAAATATAGTAAAATTTTAATTC